>VDFB02373365.1:128939458-129028371 GCA_007258455.2 Sequoia sempervirens | reverse complement strand
GAAAATCCCAAAAACATTGGAAAACTAAAAAATCAAAACATTTGTAAAAACCTCGAAAAATTACCAAAAACAGCCTCAAAACATTGCAAAATTCCAAAAACATCCAAATATTTGAAAAAATCCATCCACCTCATCTCGCTTGCACCCGCAATAAACACCATTCATAATAAACTGATCGTCATCCTCAACCTTTGGTGAAACAGTTGGAAACAAGTCTAGCAGGTTAAAAAGTAGAACTCAAAAGCATCAAGTCTTAAGTCTAGGACAGTGAGTAAACAAATTGATCATCTCTTCATATTGGTAACATCATCATCTGAATTTGTCCCATATCAATCATCCCTCATAAACGAAATGACGTGCCGCCATCCACTAACATGTCCTAGGATGAATCCTTCCTACAATGGGCATTATCTTTTGGCAATAAGTTTCGCTTATCATCCTTAGAAAACACATCCTTTTCCGTTAGCGGTATTGAAGAGCATTAGTCTGTTTATTTACTTGGTCTTTATCTTTTGACTTATCTTATTTTGCACTCATTCCAAGGACGTCTCGATGATATCCCAAAACAGAGGATTTAGAGAAATAGGAATGGGGCAACGATCATTATCTTTTGTTTGCTGTGCTTGTTGGACGCTCTTGTAAAATAACTTGGCGAATACTTGCTTTGTTAGATATGTATGGAGGAGGTTTCGATAGCTTGTTGACTATTGCATTGATTGGTTATACCTTTCCGTGTTTTGGTCCGAGATGTTTGAGACTTCTAAAGTGCATCCTAGCAAGGTTTCCGTGATGTCAAGTGTGAACAAGAATATTCCTATCCGCTTGTTGAGTCAAAGTCCATCACACTAAGTACCACGCCATCCCGGGTCCTTCATACCTTGATGCATCATACTTAGGCGTGTTATCAAAAATAAAGTAAGTGACCCTTTGAAAATCCCAATCCTTGATAAGCAAATCATCATCATCATCTATCATCATCATCTCTAATAAAGTCTCGACCAATCATGGACTTGTTGGATCCTCTTGTCATCATCTCACTTTCGCACTAGCATCGCATCATGAATAGTCAATCATCATCACCAATGCATCCATCATGCATCCATCCCGCATCCACAAACGATTAGCATACATCCATCATGCATCCATTATGCATTCATCTTGCATCCATAAATCATTAGAATTCTGCATATCATATCACATTCATATCATCATCATAATATAGATCTGTTAGTCTAAGCATCTCATAAATAATCCGTTGCATAATCATAGCATATCACATCATTCACATCATCAATCTCATCCATCTCATATCATATCATCATTTAATTTGTTTAGAATAATATAGATTTGTTATTCTAAGCATCTTGAAATCATCTTTGCATCGTCATCCATAACCATCCATTTTGAACCTCTTTATCGCGAGATCGACCCTCAAATCGAATCTTTTCGCTCGATCTCTCGAGGGGGCAATGTACCAGTGTACTTCTTTCCGCTGGGGCATCTGAAAAATCATGAAATTTTTAATTTCGATTGCGGCAAGTTTATTCTTTGAACCAACGCAACAAGTACATTGCTTCAAAGAGGGGCAAAATGTAGACATGCAAATTTTACATTATGCATTCGATCAGGATCATTTATCAATTAAACTAGACATTTGCATTAGATCCATTCATCACCTTCATCCATTTAAATAATCTCATTGCCTAAGGTTATTTAAAATAAAAAAGCCATTTAAATCAAATCTTAAATCATTTTCCAAAGTCCAAAAAGTCAAATCAGTTAATCAGCATTAAATCAGCATAATCATCATTAAATTAATCTAATCCTAATCTAATGCTAATCCCATCCCACTTGCATTATCTAGATCTATCCACTTGCACAATAAATCAATTTTATTGATTTATTAAAACAATCATTTTCCCTCACCATGACAAGTCTAACAGGGCATTTATTGCTCTTCTTTCTTGTCCCCCTCTCAAAATTTATTGCAAATTTGAATTCAAAATTTCCCCCTCTTGGGCACTCTTCCCAAATCTTGCACACACATCAACTAATTACATGATGACAAGTGTCCTCAATTCATTGGCTTGATTTTGATCCCACATTGGTCCCTCTTCAACATTCAACATTTTGAAAATCTTTAAATACAAGCATCATCCTCAAGCAAATCCTTCACAATCTTCACAATTTCATGCAAGGTTACTCTCTTTGAGATTTGATCTTGTTCATCATTTCACTCCATCATCTCCATTGGCATTTTATCAATTTGAGCTTTGGTCAAGGATTGGGAAAGGGTCACTAGCACATGTGACACCAATCCAACTATGGAATAGGTAACTTGTAATTGTTTTCATGATGCTTGTAGCTTGCTTTCATCTTTTTGTTGCATGTTTTAAACATTTTACAAGGTATTTCATAGAGGTATTTTGTTAAATTTGGAAGTGCTAACCCCTATGTGAGTTTAGTTTTTGCAGATTTAAAGGGATGCCTACACTATCATATATGTATAATGCTAGTGCTATCTAGATTGTTAAAATTAGTGTTAATATTCATAAGCTATTTGACAAAAGCATATCTTGCTTGTCAGACATAAGATTTGTATGTAAAAATGTTGCATCCATTGTAGTGGGGACTAAATTCGAATTAATGCATAAGCAATCTAATTGTTATTTTCTAGTAATCGTGATCCCAATAAATTGTACCAAAAGTTTGTCAAACTTATTGACATTCTTTTTCTATCTCCATCATTAACATTACTTTTGGTTTTATGTTATATGTTTTTTTGTACTTGATGTATTTATATTTCACTTGTCATCAATCAAGATATGCTGAACCAAGACCTCCTCTAGCACCAAAGGGAATAGCTGCATATAGTAAAATCAAGATAGATATTTATAGATCATTTCCTGAATTGTCATAGCTATGTTTAATCTTTATGATGCTTTATCTATTACCAACATGCATAATTGATGAATCTCTTCAATTTTTTACATTTTTCCTAGGCCAAAACTGTTCTACCTATCTTAGGTAGGAACTTCGTTGCCTTGCAACTCTTGTTTAAATAGATGCGTAGGTAATAAACAATATTGTTTTCCTAGTGATGAGTGATATAAAATAGTGAGAGTAAATAGGTAAGAACTTACTTTATAATTTAAAACTTAGCATATCAATATCAATAGTTTCATATGTAGATGAAACACCAATAAACACATAAATTGATTTTTCAAATGGTTTGTGCAAAGGTAAACCACTCTAACCAAATCCATTAATACAATAATCACATCTTTTAATAGAAGTCAATTTATGTTTTCTTATTACTTTATTACTTTAGTAAAACATTTATTGTTTTTATTAGTTAAATTACACTTTATTATTGTTGTCAAATAGATTGTACCTGAATGCTTGAATAGTTAAATTCAACAATTTGTTGAAACATGGAATGATCCTCAGGCCTGTGGGTTGCCTAATTTTGAGAATCAATCTCCGGAGAGGGTTGGTTCCCTGATGAAAAACTCCTAAAACTTACAAACTTGGCTAGGAAAGAGATAGAAATATTGCTTGAATTGAAATCCTAAAGCTACAAGAGGTGATTGCACCAAAATTTTGTGATTCTATTCACTATCCTAAACCTATAATCAGCTGCAATAAAGTCCTAAATTTATCTCATAATTCAATTAAGATCATGAAATTCACCAATATTTCACATGAAGGTTTGAAGTTTCAATGTTTGTAAGAGGAAAACTAGATTTTTATAGATACAAATGACTAAAATCTTTGTTAAACACAGCATGCAACCTAAATTATAACATGAAATCTTCTTGTTTTTTAAAGCATCAATGAGACCAAACAAAGGATTCAAGATAAAATCATAGTGTTTAAATCAAATCATTCACATGACAATAAAACTCAAGAAATTATTGAGAAGGAAACACTATATTGAAAACTCTATTACAATGTTTGAATAAAAATAAGCTGAGTTACAATGCCTCACTGCCGTATGTGTCATATGTGTAAGCATGAAAAAAGAACTAGAATGAAAAAGATAAACTTTTTCAATATATACAATGAGAATGCACTTCAAAGTGCATGAACAAGTAACTAAAAGTCATTTTCAGTGAGAAAGTGACAACTCCAAGGTGAAATCCGAGCAGAAGCAAAAATCCCTGAAAATAAGGTTCAAACTCATGCAAATTTGAGTGAACTCAGTCTCGAACTTGCAGTCATAAAGCATGCAATTTATCTGTAACTCAAATTGAACTGAAAATCTCTGAATGTGGGCCAAAACATGCAAAAGACCTCCTTGCTTTAATCAATTCGCCCATGATAATTCAAAATCCATTTTTGTATGACAAATCTTTAGTTGAGTCTGATATGAAACTGAAGTAAAGTTATAACTCAACTTTACAACTCGCGTAATTAACCTGCTCTTTAGTTAGCTTCAATGTCTTTTATTTGCTCTTAAAAAAAATGACTAATTTTATTAAATGATTTATAGTCCATCATTTAATTAAATAGCTTACATGGAATAATGCAAATAATCATCAAGGCATAATGACAACTTGAAAGTCTAACTCTCCACTTACAGCTTCATACACTATACTTAGCATATATTCTAAATATGCATTCAACATTCATCATTAATGACCACCACGCTTAGCTCCTAAGGCCGACCACACTTGGCATATATTTTGCATTTTTTTGAAAAAAAAAGGATTGTTTGATTTAAATATTAAAATAGCTATAAATGATTATTTTAATAATTATTAAATTGAAAAGTTTACATTAGGAAAAAAACACTTATAAATTAGGGGTACTTAATCTCTAGTTAAAATAAAACTTGAAAAATAGGAAATTAAATAAATGAAACATTTCTAATGAGATAAGTTTTTAAAAAAGGAATGATGTATTCTTGATCAATGAAATATGATGTTGCATGAATGTTGAATATGTTATCTTTGTAATATGCTAATAATATGGAATATGCACATTCTCAATATTAGATCTAGTTATATCACTATTGATGTTAAGGTTCACTTAACTTGGCATATTAAGACACATGAGTTATAGCCAAAGAAAATATAGTCCAAGGTTGGAGCACCCAAAAAGGTTTGTATATGCATGGTTTGGATTATACTCTTAAATATATCAAGTTCTACATACTCTAAGATGGTGAAGACATTAATTAAGATCAAACTTCAACATGAACGGAAAATAATATTAGATCTTATTATGTTGATAAAATTAAGCACTTGTAATCTCTTAAAAACTACATGACCTTGATTCCTTGTGTGTGACAAGTAGATAATCCAAGATGGTGAACTTAGATGAATAGGTTATGCCTAGCAATTTTATGTCTATTTTTAAAACTTTTATTGTTTAAACCACAATATTAGAGATATGATTTTTTAGCTTTTAGATGGAGTTAAGTGACATATGTTGTGTGTCATAGTACATATTTATTAAATGTAAAAAAAAATTAACTAGAAAGTTACTTTAAAAGTGGTTTATTTTTAAATTATCAAAGGGGTTGTAACATATGGTATTTGAAGTAGAGTTCAAAAAATTGGTTCATGACATTGATATGAATCCCACTCATGGTCATGAGATAAATTAATGAAAATGAAATAATATCCTTATTAGTTTATTTTAGTCATAATGAAATATCTTAGACTTGATGTTGATCAACATATCTAGATTTGCATGCTATATAACTTAATTGCTCCTAGTAACATATTTTCTCTATCCCATTCTTTAGTATGATTTTATCGAAGTATGCAATTTACTATTATTTTCTTCATCTTCTTTCTCCCACATTATTTCATGAATATCAAAAGTAAGAATCTAACTCCTTTAATTTGGGATCATCTATTGTGCCATACAACGTACTATTACATCTTTGAATTAAAATAGTGTTGCTTGAACTTACATTCTACCTAACCTAAAAACTACATTTTTTACATTTAGTAAATTTAGCTAATTCAAGAGAATATGAAACAATTTATTTATTAGTAATATATTTTATGTAAGAAACATAAAGGATGGGATTTTGATTTGCATAATCACAAATGTCAATTTACATGTTCATTTCATTCAAATTTAATCTCTTTCTAATCCTAGTGTTGGGGAACACTTTCCAAGGACTTAGGAGATACATGAAATATGTTTCTAGGATTGCAATTAAATGACATCCTATTCCCAAAATTCTCCCTCTTGACATTATACATTGCAATTATTCTAAACAAGGAATCATTATTATAAATCAAGTACAGGTCTCAAGGCCAATGGCCTTCATGCACGAAGAGAACTTATCTGTAGGAATTGGTTTCGTAAGATAATTTGCAACATTGATCAAAGTGTCAACTTTCTCAATCAATACCTTCCCACTCTCATCCATTTCTCGCACAAAGTGATACTAAACATCAACATGCTTAATATGAGCATGATACATAGGATTTTTGGCTAAACAAATAGCACTCTGACTATCACATTCAAGTCTAATTTGTTTGCAATTAAAACCAATGCCTTTCCCAAGTCTATGTAACCAAACTGCCTCTTTAGAGGCATGTGTAGTAGCCATGTACTTTGCTTCTGTGGTGGACAAAGCAACCATGGGCTGCCTCTTACTCATCCAACTAACCACAACTCCAAACAAAGTGAACACATAGCCACTTGTTGACCTCTGATTGTCCAGGTCTCTTGCCTAATATGAATCAACAAAACCCTGCATGTCCAATGATCTATGCATAATATCAATATCATTAGCACCATGATAAATCAAACAGTAATTAGAAGTACCTCGTAAATATCTAAACACCCTCTTAACATAAGTCCAATGTTCTTTACTAGGATTAGACATAAATCTCCTTAGATCTCCCACTGCTTGGGCTATATATGGTCTTGTACAGACCATTGCATACATCAAACTACCAACTACACTTGCATATGGAATTTCAGACATTTCCTCATGATCAAAACTAGATTTAGGACTCATGTCTAAACTTAACTTTGTGCCAACTGGTAAAGGAATATTAATTGGTTTACTATCAAGTGCATGTTAAACAATTTCAAAATAGTATCAACATAGTTTCTTTGACTTAAGCAAAGCTTTTTGTTACCTCTATCTCTGTTGATCTCCATACCAAGGATATATTTTGCAGGTTGATCCCACAACTTGTTGGTTTACAATTTCTGGGAGATTTTGATTTTTGCTAAAATCGCATATTTTTAGAAAATATAATGATTTAAGCCTTAAAAATTTCTATTTAAAGCATTCCAATTGAAGAGGGTTTGATCAAACTACCTTAGATCAAACCCCCTTGTATAGAACCTTGCTAATTTTAAACCATACCTATAATAGAGTCTCCTTTACATCTATCAAAATGCTGATAAAAAACCACTTTTGATTTACCTTTTAGGGGATCAAATGAATTCATTTAAAAATTATTTTTTGTAATTATGTAGTCCTTATTATAAGCTTCCCAAAAAATATAATTTTCAATAAATTTAATTGTATTATTATATTTATTTTTTTGTTTCTTGTGAATGTAGGTTTTTCATTGAAAATCAAGCTCTTTGTTTTGCACGTGGAAAAATCGAAGATTATCAATTTTTTTTTTGAAAAATATGAGTGCACTAGATATTGAAGTCCTTGATCCAAAAAAAAAATTGAATTTTGATACATACAAAAAATTTGTGTTATTCAGTTCGCCTATGTCTAAATTGTAATTGGTTTGACTTCAAAACTTGATTAAGGAAAAAATATTCAATAAAACACTATGAAATCAATTGAAGGCACTAGATATAGTGGTTACAAATCTAACTTTGAAAAAAATAGAATTTCATCCTTCATGGAAAAGAAAGTTGTGTGTTATACGGTGAGCATCACTACTTAAAAATGGTGTTTATTGAAAAATACTAGTTTTCAAAGGAGATGGAAAAAATAGTGCAATCTGATTTCAAATTTTTGAAAAAAAATATATTTAGAATCTATAGACAAAATTTTGCAAATCACTAGTTTGCATCATCTTCAAATTCCTCATGTTTTAACCACTATAGGTGCCCGAAAGTGAAGATTTAGTTAGAAAAAATCAGTCCAGTGTCCAGTTGTGCTTTCAATTCTTTGATCATTACCTTGTTGTTACCAATAAACATGTCATAAAAATTCAAGATAATAATTAAAAGTTGATCATCAATACATTTTATGTAAACACAATGATCTTCCTCACTGCTAACATAATCAATTTTCAATGCAAAAGCATCAAATTTCTGGTACCACATTCTAGGTGACTGTTTCAATCCATATAAAGATCTTTCTAACTTGCAAACCGATTCTTCTTTTCATTTTACAATAAAACCATCAAGTTGCCTCATATAAATATTTTTATCAAGATTCCCATGTAAGAAAGCAGTTTTCACATCCATTTGCTCTATCTCAAAATCATAAGCAACAACAATAAATAAAAAGAATCTAATAAAAGTTAATTTAGCAACATGAGAGAAGATTTCATTAAATTCAACTCCCTCTCTCTGGGAGTAGCCCTTGGCTACTAATCTAGCCTTGTACCTTTCAAGATTACCATCCACTCCAATTTTATTTTTAAAGATCCATTTACAACCAATGACCTTTCTTCCTTTGGGAAAACTCTCAAGATCTCATGTGTCACAAGTATCCAAGGAAACCATTTCCTCATGCATAGCTTGTGACCAAAGCTTTTTCCCATTTGAAGAAAAAGCTTCCCTGTAAGATCTAGTTTCATCTTTAGTACTCATCAAAGCAAATATACAATGAAAATCAGGTGGGCTCTACCCATCAACAAGATTTCGTTGTCTTGTGGATCTTCTCAAAGAAGTTTCTTCTTGTTCCTCAATATGCTCATCATGACCATCTATCTCAAAACTTTGTGAACTCTCCTCATCCAATCCATCCAATTTTTCTTCAACATGTGCATCTTCATGCTTCTCAGTATTTATCTCAAAACACACTATTCGAGAATTATCCTTCTCCTTTGGTTGTTCTTCTCCCAAATAAGATCTAAATTCCCTGAAAATCACATCTCTAGATAAAGTAATTTTTTAGGTTAGAGGATTCCAAAGCTTGTAACTTTTTACATTTTCACCATAACCTATGAATATGCATTTATGTGCTTTTGGATCCAACTTAGATCAATTTTCTTTAGGAACATGAACAAAAGCCTCACAACCAAAGATCCTTAAATGTGCAACACTAGGTTTCCTACCTAACCATATTTCATAAGGGGTTTTATCTTCAATAGATGAATTAGGAGATTTATTGATTAAATAACAAGTACTTACAGCGTTGGCCTAAATGCACTGATCTAGCTTAGCACTACTTAACATACTCCTATCTCTTTCCATTAAGGTTCAATTCATCCTTTCTACTATTCCATTTTGTTGAGGTGTATATGGAGTAGTTTTCTATCTCACAATTCTTACATGCTTACAATAATCATCAAATTCCTTAGAACAATATTCACCACCATTATCTGATCTCAACACTTTTATCTAATGATTAGATTATTTCTCAACCAAAGTCTTAAATTATTTAAACTTATTGAACACACCAGATTTGTTATGCATAAAATAGATCCATGTGTATCTTGAGACATCATCAATAAATGTGACATAATAACTAGATTTTCCAATAGAGTCAAATATCCACAGGACCCATAACATCTGAATGAATAATCTCTAATAATCTTTTAGCTTTATTTGTTCCATTAGGAAATGAAGATCTAGATTGCTTTCCAAACACACAATGCTCACAAAAATCATTTTTTCCATTTTTATAATCAAGAATACCATCAACCAATATCTTTTTGAGAATGGTCTTGAGACATTTTCACCAATGTGGCCCAATATATGGTGCCACAACATACATGTATTTTTCAGCTTCAGTTACATTGGCTGATTTATTCAAATTGGAGGTATTAAGCTTAAAAAAAGTCCTAATCTGAGATCCTTTAGCAGCCACCATATTCCCTTTCACCAATTTGCAACCACCTTTATTAAATTTCACATGCATTCCAAAATCATTGAACTTAGATATAAAAAGTAGATTTCTTGCAAGTCTTGGAATATGTAAAACATTATTAAGGGTCTTAACCCTACCATCACTGAAACACAACTTTACCTCTCCTTTGACCACAACCTTTGTTGCGCTATTATGTCCAAAGAAGACATTCCCTCCATCATATGCAATATACTTAGTGAACTGTGCTTCTTGTTAGGAGTCATATGATAGGAACAACCTAAATCAACAAGCCAAGAGTTATCACTAACATTATTAGATGAAATGGCCAATGCATCATTACTTTCATCTGAGGATTTATATGTAGAAGCATCAGAACTCTTTTTCTTGTTCTTACAATCCTTCTTTACATGTCCCGATTTTCCACAGTTCCAACACTTTACCTTACTCTTACTAGGGGTTTTAGACCGTCCTTTGGAATTACCCTTTCCTTTCTTGTCTCCCTTAGGTTCCTTTTCCTTAGGCCGACCTCTTACAAACAAGGCATCTTGGGATCCCATTTAAGACTTCCTCCTCATCTCCTCTAATAGGAAAGTAGGAATTATATTGTCCATCTTAGGATTTGTACCACTACTATTGATAGCAACAATTAGATTTTCCCAAGATTCTGGTAAAGAAGAAAGTAAAAAAATTCATTTATCTTCATCTTCTAGCTTTACATCTATAGATGCTAATTGAATTAGAATAAAATTGAAATAATTTAAATGATGTGCAACAGAGTCGCCATCTTTCATCTTTAAAGAATACAATTGTATTTTCAGATACAACTTATTAGTAAGACTTTTAGTTTGATAGATATCGCCTATCCTCTTCCACAATTTATATGCGACCTAGTTTCAACTGAAACATTCAAGAGAACAACATCAACAAGACATAACCTTATGGTCCCTCTTGCCTTCTTATCAAGCTTAGCCAAATCCTCATTTGATATAATTGTAGATGGCTTTGTCTCATTACAAACAACTACCCACTAATCTCTCTTTTCAAGGAGATCATCCATTTTTAGTTTCCACATTTCATAACTAGATCCATTGAATCTTTAAATATCTAAACGAGAAGTAGAACTCAGTGTAACACACTTATTTTACAAATCTGCAACAAAAAAAATAGTAAAAGCTCCCACTACAGCCAAAAAACCTTCAAAATTTTAAGGGAAAGACATCCCAAACTCTACCCAACCATTAGCTCTGATACCAAATGTTGAAAAATAAAGGTTTGTAGCTTAAAACTTGTAGAACTATGAGACTGTAGATTTAATTAAGTGCTCTTTGTCACAATTCTTTGTGTATGATTATCTGTTTAGATCAATTTTACCAATTGTAGAAAGAGACAAAAGATTGTAGAAGAATGAGACAAGAGGATAAAAGTGACACAACATATACATGGAGAAACCCTTTCGGGAAAAAACTCCACTAGAATCAATAGTGCTTGGACTATTTAATTAAGGAACAATATTACAATAATATTGTACATCAATCCTTGATTGATATGCTTCCTTGCCTTCAACAATCCTTCTTCACAACCTGAACAAAACTCTCATAGAACTCTCATCCACTTGTTGCAATTAATAGACAATTAATGAGCATGTAAATTCATAAGAGTTGTCAAATAGAAGAGCATAAAACTCCTCTCAAAAATATATGCCTAGATTGTGCAAGTAGAGTTCCACCATGTAATATGAAGTCAAACCAAAGTCTTCCTCAATTTAGGCACCCCTAACTAAACACTTAACTGGACGTTGGTCAAGAAAATATCTTGCAAGCTTCACCTCAAATTTGGCATCCAAGAATGGGCCAACTTGATTGAGCCTTGTAAATATCTTCTCATGTAAAAGGTGTTAACTAAAAGATGCCAACTTGGGTGCCCAAGGTGGTCCCAAGTCAATCTTAGTTAACTAAAACACATCTCTCCACCAATTCATGTAAACACTATGCACAATTGATCATCCCCACTTAACTGAATGTATCCACCTGTTATCTTTCATGCAACTGAAGTCATTATTCATGCAACTCAAGTCAACTCAAGTCAACTAGCATTCAATTCAAACTAACTACATGCAACTAAAGATAATTGAACCATAACTGAATTGAATTGAACTAAACTAAACTAAATTGATACTGAACTAAACTGAATTGAATTGAGCTGATCTAAACTTAACTAAATTCAACTAAATTGAACTCACATAAATATCTTGATCCCTAATTTTTAGGAACAAATCATGCATTACTGAAGTGTTATCAATCCTCCAAATAGTTAACTTAAACAAGGTGGGTTCCACTTTCCATGTGGGCACCCCATGTGCTCCTATCTTGTAGGAGCTCTTCTTGGACATCCCCACATGTTCCTATCATTTAGGAATAATCACAAATGCCAATTTACATGTTCATTTCATTTGAATTTAATTTCTTTCTAATCCTAGTGTTGGGGAACACTTTCCAAGGACTTAGGAGATACGTGAAATATGTTTAGGATTACAATTAAATGGCATCCTATTCCCAACAAGGGTAGGATTATATTAGGGTTAGGGTTAGGGTTAAGGTTAGGGTTATAAGATAAAGCTTGGGGTAAAGGTTAGTATTGAGGTTAGGGTTAGGACTCAATTAGGGTTAGCTTAGGATTTAAATAGGGTTACACACAATTAGAGTTAGGGTTAATGTTAGGGTAGGGTAAGGGTTCAACTAGGGTTAGGGTTCAATTAGTATTATACTTAGAATTAGGGTTAGTGTTAGAATTAGAATTATGAATCGAGTTATAATTATGGTTAGGATTGGAATTATAATTAGGTTTATAGTTAATTTTTTAAATTACTATTATTTATAAGATTAAGATTGTATAAAAGAAATATTCTAAATTTACTCTTCCATATAAAAGAAAGTTTCTAAATTAGTATACTTAAAAGTAAACATTCAATTGTATCTTTTTAAAACAAGATATATGTTGAGATTTTTTAGTAATATTTTTCAATAAAAAATAATAATTATTTATAAAGATAAGATATAAAAAATATATGTTAAATTACTACACATAAAATTTTAAAAATAAGAACTACATAAAAAACTTTCCTAAATTTACTATTCCATATAAAATTAAATTTCTAAATTAAATATTTTTAATTACTATTATTTATAAGATCATGATTGTATAAAAAATATATTCTAAATTTACTATTTCAAATAAAAGAAAGTTCATAAATTAATATAATTAAAATTAAATATTCAATATCTTTTTAAATTAATAAATATAAAAAGAATTTTCTAAAATTTAAAAATTAAGTATGAAAAAAAATTGTTCTTTTTAAAATTTGGAAATTAATGTATTTAAAACTAGAAAATTAAATAAAAATAAATATTCCAAATTTGCTATTACACAAAAAAAATATGTTTCTAAATGAATATATTGAGAACATTAAAATTTTCAATGTTTTTAAAAAAAATTAAAATTATTTCAAAAAGAAAAAAATAATTCAATTGGTGTTCAATTAGGGTTAGGGTTTTAGAATTATAATTATGATAAGGGTTAAGATTCAGTTAGGATATAATTAGGGTTATGGTTACATATTCAATTATCGATAGGGTTCAATTAGGGTTGGTATTAGGATTCAATTACAATTAGGGTTAAAGTTAGGTTAGGGATAGGGTTCAATTAGGGTTACATTTAGAATTAAGGTTGCCATTAGAATTAGGATTATGAATAGTGTTAAAATTATGGTTGCAATTAGAATTTGAATTAGGGTTATAGTTAGGTTTAGTTTTAGAAGTAGGATAAAGGATGGGATTATAATTAGGGTTAGGGTTGGAATTAAACCCTATCCCTAACCATAATTCTAAAAATAAGGGTTGAAGTTATTAAATGTTGACTCTATCTCTAACTGTAACCCAATTAGTGTTAGAATTCAATTAGGGTAATATTTTAGGTTCAATTAGGGTTGAATTTCAATAGAGTTAGGGTTTGAGTTCTAAGATAAATCTTGGAGTAAGGGTTTGTGTTCAATTAGGGTTAGAGTTAGGGTTAGGGTTTGGAGTTCCAAGCTAAGATTAGGGTTAAGGTTAGGGTTGGGGATTAACTAGTGTTAGGGTTAGTGTTTAATTAGGATTAAGATTCAAGTAGGGTTAGGATTCAATTGGTGTTCAATTAGGGTTATGATTACATATTCAGTTATGGATAGAGTTCAATTAGGGTTAGGATTAGGATTCAATTATAGGTAGGGTTAAAGTTAGGTTAGGGATAGGGTTCAATTAGGGTTAGGGTTTAATTACTAGGGTTACATTTAGAATTAAGGTTGGAATTAGAATTAGGATTATGAATAGCATTAAAATTATGGTTACAATTAGAATTAGAAATAGGGTTATAGTTAGGTTTAGTTTTAGAAGTAAGATAAGGGATGGGATTATTTTCAATTTATTAAAAATAGACACCTCGAGAAAGATATCTCTTAGCGTATTTTATATATATTATTAAAATAATATATATATATGCTAGTTGAAATCGCTTAGATTCTATAGATAGATGTGCTTTATTTTCACTATAATGTTCCCTTTTCATAAAGTTAACTTAGAATTGTTTATTTGTTAATTTCTCAATAAAGATTGAAAATATTATTTTGATTTCAAGGTCTTAAAAAATTTATCATTATTTTAATGCAATAGTTAATAGTAGAATAATAATATAATGGGTACGTTAGATTTTGAGGAGTTATAACTCTTAGACAACTAACAACCTACTTATGACATATTCTCACAATGGAATTGACTAAGGAGTGAGTTATTTTTATTTTATTTTTTAATTTTGAGAGGAAAATAAGGTATTAGAATTTGTGCCTTCAATTTAAATCCTATGTTATCATAAAATAATGTGAATATTTTATTTTAAAAATTATTCAAAGTTTATTCTAGTTTTTATCACAATTTGAGCATTAATTTTGACTATTAAATTTGATAATGAAATCTCTTGGATTTTACAGTTCAATTGATGAGAATCAATTGTTTCAGATAGAGGTTGCATTGACATTTCAAGCTGATTTGATATTTCAAAATACATTTTGATATTTTTGACACTTTAGATATATTGAAATATATTGGTAGTTGCAATAGATATGTATTTTCTAAAAGTCCCACACATTTAAGAAGAATATATTTATAAAAAATTTAAGTGACAATATATATTCTATAAAGAAATCATTTTTTAGATTTGTGTGTTATTCTTTGAAGTTTTAATTATTTTAAAATCTCATAAAAGGTGTTGCATATTTTATAATAAAATTTCTTGAGGGCATTATAATATGATAAAATTAAAAATATTGCTAGCCTATGAAAATGGATAGGAATGAAAGACCTGTGATTGATGAAGAAATATCAATTTCATACAAGATAACATAATCAACATCCAAATAAGACAAAATAGCATGGCTGTTATTTGCAGTAAGCCAAAAATCTAATCTAATATTGATTCTAAAAGTAGAAAATAAAACTAACATTTTAAACCAAACATATATATATATATAATATCAAAATTTTTTGCTTTGATCGAGATCGTTTAGTCTTTGAACCAACACAACGAGTGCATTACTTCAAAGAGGGGAAAAATGTAGACATTGAAAATATACTGATTGACATCGTGCACCTGATCCCGACTTACTAACATCGTTTCTTCCTAAATCCTTCTTCGGTCTAACCATTTAATCAAATTCCATAAATCACTTTATCTGAATCAAGTCATTTCTCTCATTAATTAAATCAATCATCTGATCTAATTATCCTTATTTGATTAAATATTCAATGTATTTGATTAAATCGCTAAAGTCTGTCCATTAAATTAAATAAATTAAAACCTTATTTGATTTAATCTAACACCATCCATTTTTAATTAAATAAATCAAAATCTTTATTTAATTAGTTTTTCATCATAGTCCTCTCATCTGATTTAAATAAATCCATAAATCTAAGTCAAATAAGTCACATCATCTAATCTCCTATTAAATTAATTAACCTTTGATTAATTTAATCTAATCTCATGTCACATCCTCTAGATAATGCAAGTTGCACATGAAAATAGATTTAATTCATTTATTAAATCCCTATTTTCCTCACATGGCATCTCTTTTGGAATATTCTCTCAATTTGAATTCAAAAATTCCAAGTCAACATGTACATCCAACAAAGCATTTAAAACCTCTTACATGTCCTTTGCCTTGAGCCAAGTGGCATTTATTGCATTTTTCCCTTCCCTCTTACATGTCATTTCAACAAATTTGAATTTCAAATATTGACATTTATTGGCACAAACCCTAAATCTTGCACAACCATCATCCATTCATAGCTTGACAAGTGGCATCATATCATTGGATGAATGTTAGTCCCACATTGCTCAAATTTGGGCATTCATCCATCTTGAAATCCTATAAATGAAGAGCTCCTCTCCTCATTTTATTATCCACAATTTTAGTAAACTTACTATACTCAAATTTAGAACAATCTTCATCCATCTTATTGAGTTCTATAGCTAAGTTTTTTGCAGATTTTGGTTTGGAGCTCTCATCTTTCACCATCAAAGTGGGTCAATCATCATCAACATATCAATCTTGCATCTTAGGGATTGGGAAAGGGCAAATTTTCACATCAAATTGACACCAATTCCCCCATGGGATTAAGAGTTTGCACATCTAATTAGGATTTTTATCTTTTTTTTATCATTTGCATTGTATTCTTCACTATTTTCATTCCTAGTTTGATTTGTAAATGGATTTCATGGGGAATCATTCTTTTGGCTTGTAATTCCTTATTTAACTCGTTTATTCATGTTGTTTTGCAGGTACTAGTAAAAGGGTTTGCACAGACACAACTTCTGTTGAAACTTTGCAGCATTTAGGATCTCGAATATGACCTCTACAGTTTGAACAACTTGTTAAAATACCCTTCTCATTGTTGTTGACGTTTCCCATTAGACTGGGATGTCGAGCGGAGACATTGAACTAAGCAAGACAAGAACTGTTGTTGGCATGATAAGCACTGATATCCCCATATTGAGAAGAAATATTGCAGAGCTTCAGGTAAATGGAAAAATATCAGATAACTTAGCAATGCATGAGTAGATGAAGGAGATGGAAAATCCAGTCATATTTATACAGCAAAAGTAAGGCATGCAACATTCTGAATAGTTCAAAATATGGTCAAATTTTGAAGGAGAGGCATTCAAACTGATGGAGCGTGTAAAAAATTGCGTACATGACATTACTTGTTGACTGCATCTCCTTGTTTATGCTAACAGCTATCCCGCCAGGCAGAGAGTCATCGGTCAGTTGGAGTGTTGTCTGTAGTGGTTTAAAGTGGATTGGTTATGATTTATCGAGGTTTACCATGGTGGTATGAGAATCAAAAAAATGGTTGATGCAGCAGCGACATTGGGAGCTTCAGAATAGAGTATGGACAGCCATCAAACCATAATGGAAGGGAGATTATTATCAACTATATAGTCAAAAATATTCTAGTAGACATGTATGCAAAATGTGGCAGCATAGACAATACGCGTGAAGATGCCTCAAAGAAATGTGGTTGCATGGATGCTATGATTGCAGGATGTGCATAAAATACATTTGGTGAAACTTTCAATCAAATGCGCTTAGCAGGTGTAAAACCAGAGTGTGCAAACTTTGACAGCATCCTCCTAGCCTGGGCCAAATTGGGAGCTTTGGAAGAGCGTATGGACATCCACCAAAGCATAAAAGATAGAGAAATTTTCTGGAATGTTGTAGCTGCAACTGTCTTGGTAGAGGTGTATGTATAGAAGTAGACTCAAAAATTGAAACCAAAAAAATCCAACTCAATTTAAATCAGTACTCTACTCGTCATTCAGACAGATCATTTTCATTATACAATAACATTTTTTCATGGAATCTCTTATATTTAGAATGTATATTTAAAAATGTCAACTTGAAACATTTTCACATTATGGAGAGTTATATCACTATAAAGACAATGTTTTGACAAAGCATGAAAAAATCTTGTCTTGTTTTGTATACCATCATTCTATCATATCATAAATCAATGAAAAGACAATTTTCTTCTATCAATCACCATCCATTATCAAGCTCACACTTCAAGGCACACTCTAGTACAAAACATTGATTGGCTTATATTAGCAAGATTAGTAGTTGATATAATGATAATTAGTTTTCATATTTCAATAGAGTACTATTTTTTGGACTCAACAAGATAGAGGACATGGCTTGAGTAACAAGTAACTTACGCTGTTGGGATTTCTATGTATGCTATTTTCTGTACAAGACTAGACATTGCCCAAGTAGTGGGATTCCTTTTTTGATTCATGGCTAATCCTAAATGAGATGATTGTGATGTAGCTAAGAGAGCCTTTATATATTTGTGGGGTAAGTTATCATAGTGATACAAAAAGGGACTGATAATTAGTAGATCTATTAATATATTTTTGAACTCATATTGGGTAGGTGATGACAATAATAAAAGATCCACCAAATTGGTATGTTTTTAATTTATTTGGAGATGCTATCAATTGGATGATAAAGTGGTGGTCCATGGTCACTTTTTCTAGTACAAATATCGAGTACATGGTATCTACTCATGTTTTTTAAGGAATCCATATGAATTGATAGACTATGTTCAAACATGAGGCTAAGTTAGGGAGCTATTAATACCTTTTATTATATTAGAGTGCCATATGTCTAGCAAAGAACCCAACCTTCCATGCAAGGATAAAGGATATTAATGTATAGTACCATTTTATTCATGACATGGTATATGATGGTAGTGGGATGTTGGAGAGGGTTCAAACTTTGGTGAATGTTGTAGATGCATTGATAAAGCTAGTGAGCACATAAAAGTTTAGGTGGTCTAATGAGTCTATGGGCCTCATGGCCCCTAGTAGTTGGTTAACTTTATTCATGTTACCCTTTTCTCTTTCAAGGTATATTAAAAGTGGGAGAATGTTAGATAGGTGTGTCAACCACCTTATAATTTTAATGTTTGAAATTAATTAATTAATATTATATATACTTATTATTTATGAGCTCACATGGAAAATGTTGTACCACTTATAACAACCACTATATCATGTGTTTGTATTATTATTATACATGTCTAATTTTTTATAAGAGAATATATTTCCATGAAGGATGTGTAAGATCATCTACGACGAATCTATAGTGATGTAAGAGATATTATGATGTGCAAGAGGATGATTGCAGGGGAGTTACATTGTTGACTAGGAACCTTGAACAACTTGATATGATACATGTTATGATGGATAATAGAGGATTTTTAAGGGAGATTATTTAAAATAAAGCACCTAATTTGCGAGTGGATTATGATGGATCTATTAAGCATTATAATAATTTTTGATCTCTTGATCTATTATTTTGACATGTTGATTCATTATGGAGGGGCTATTGGAATTTGGTTCCTAGATTTAGATGACACATTTGGGCCATGATATTGGATCATGCTTTGTCATTTATCACTTATAGTTTTATATATTGAATCTATTATATGTTGGGTTCTTGGGTTGGAGCTATGGCAGGTTGTATAATTGATTTGTAAGTACTATTATGCTACTAGATAATTGTTCCAATTTTACATTTTGGTGATATTCTTGTAAGGACATGTCCTTGGATATTATATTTTGACTATTTCAATAATATAATTGATTTATTCTTTAGAGTGTGGGGTTTTTCTCTTGAAAGTGTTTTATTGTTGCAAAAAATATTATTATGGTATATCTTATGTGTAATTTTTGTAATTGTAAGATAATTATTTTTGCACATATTACCTCCCTTCAAGGTTTAGTGTAGAAAACTTATTTTACACCATTGATTCCTTTTAAAATCATATGTCATGTCTTCCAAGAGTAGGTAACGAATTGAATTACATCATCTTCCATCATGAGGATGAGTATAAAATATACTTACAATTTCTCTAACCAAGCCCTACTATATACCTTGTTTGTGTTATTAAATTTCGATGCATTTGATTTATTTACTTTATACTTCAATTATTTTCTATCACCACCTTTATTTTTTCCTTGATTCCTCCTTTGCACACCCTTTCCCACTAACTCTAAATACCTTTTTAAAATGCTATAGCTATATCTTGAAATCATTGATCTTTCCTTGGTATTCTCTAGATAACTTGTTCAATTCCCTTGTAGAAGAATTTTATGTTTTTTCTATTTTTCCCTCCATAATAATATGGGTTTTAAGGGTTTTGGAATGAAAAAATTACTAAAGGGTGACTTGTATGTGAGATTTACCTTCTTTGTAATTTTCTAACCTATTATATTATGTTTACAATGAAATGATAATGGGTGTATTTTTCTAAATCTACAACATTCTTATTAATAGTTAATTCATCCTTTCTTGACTTGCTGCTACTCTTTTTTGGCTTACTGCAAATAATAGTCATGCTATTTTGTCTTATTTGGATGTTGATTATGTTATCTTGTATGAAATTGATATTTCTTCATCAATCATAGGTCTTCCATTCCTATCCATTTCCATAAGCTAGCAATATTTTTACTTTTATCATATTATAATGCCCTCAAGAAATTTTATTATAAAATATGCAACACCTTTTATAATATTTAAAAATAAATAAAACTTCAAAAGAATAACACACAAATCTAAAAAATGATTTCTTTATAGAATATATATTGTCACTTATTTTTTTTTATAAATATATTCTTCTTAAATGTGTGGGACTTTTGGAAAATACATATCTATACAAAATACCAATATATTTCAATATATGTAAAGTGTCAAAAATATCAAAATGTATTTTGAAATATCAGACTGACTTGAAATACCGATGCAACCTCCATTTGAAACCAATTGATTCTCATCAATTGAACTGTAAAATCCAAGAGTTTTCATAATATCAAATTTAATAGTTGAAAGTAATGCTCATATTATGATAAAAGCTAGAATACACTTTCAATAATCTTTAAAATAAAATATTTACATTATTTTCTAATAACATAGGATTGCTCTTGCTTTGTCTCTGTTTTGTTGCTAGTTGCTCTTGTATTTTCTTTGGGTAGCATGATCCTCTTGGTTTTGGTTTCGAGTCCCTTCAAAACCTGATGGTTTCAGGTCCATTCAAAACCCGTTTTTCCCTCTAATCAAAACATAGGATTGAAATTGGAGGCAAAAATTTTAATACCCTATTTTCCTCTCAAAATAAAGAA
Organism: Sequoia sempervirens; assembly: GCA_007258455.2. NCBI lineage: Eukaryota > Viridiplantae > Streptophyta > Pinopsida > Cupressales > Cupressaceae > Sequoia > Sequoia sempervirens. The sequence goes on along the minus strand of VDFB02373365.1, from coordinate 129,007,115 downwards.
AATAGCTCACTCCTTAGTCAATTTTATCATGAGAATATGTCATAAGTAGGTTGTTAGTTGTCTAAGAGTTATAACTCCTCAAAATCTAACACACCCATTATATTATTACTCTACTATTAACTATTAAATTAAAATAATGATAAATGTTTTAAGACCTTGAGTCATATGTTTCTGAAGCAAGCTACATCATGGAATAGGAAGAAAGGTTTGCCCCCACAAACAAATAAGGGATCTATGGATTTGGGGGTAGTATGTCTATGCTACGATGTTGTCATAGAGCATGGAACTGCCATCATTCCCCAAATACACATAGAACTAGAAGAATGACACAAAGAGAGTGAAAACAAAGAAAAACCTTTCGAGTCAACATGGAAGAAACATGAATGTCTCGACACCTTGCGTCATCCCCAAAAGGAAAACACAATAAAAATGAAAAAGATAAAGAAAAAGCTTTTGGGTCAACATGGAAGAGACATAAATGTCTCAACACCTTGTCATCCCAAAAAGGAAAACACAAGAGAAATGAAAAAGATAAAAAAAAATATTTTGGGTCAACATGGAAGAGACATAAATGTCTCGATGCCTTGCATCATCCCCAAAAGGAAAACACAAGACCAAATGAAAAATGATAACGACATAGTGAAGAGTGAAGGTACATATAGAAGAATGCACAAAAGAGAGAGGATACATCAAACAAAATGTCACTGGGGATCGCATTACACACATGCAAGCACATAAAAAGAAAAATTAAAAAGAAAAAGACTAGTAAGGCACAAGAAAGTGAACATAAAGCAGGTCGTCCACCTCCCAATCTCAGTTAGTATAAACAAAAGGTGAGCAACTAGCCAAAGGGACAATGTCAAGTGCCGAACTAGGACACACACTAAGTTTAACACTATTTTAAAGAGATTTTTCATTTAATCTCATGGAAGAAGAAAACAATGTATTCAAATCTTCTTGCACTTGTTCATCAATCTTTGCAATATCAATGTCATCATCTAAGTCAATCATAGTAGGAGGTTGAATTAAAATTTCCATACAATGTTCTTGTTTATGTTGCAGTGAGGGTTGAGATTCATCATGCATTGCTTTAGGTAGGTATGGATTTTGATTTTTTATGTTGTTGTTTTCTTGAGTTTGCAGTATACGACCAATAGCACAATGTCTACATCTATGCTCCCTACCACTTTAATTTCTTTTTAGTTTATTGTCAATTTGTTTTTGTGTAGAGTGGGTTTTTCAATCAAAGGTTCCTTCTCTTCCTTGGAAAGACTAGAGGGAACAATAATAGGTTGCCCAACCACTTTCTCTTTGACTGTGCAAACTCGTTTGACTCTAGGAGGGACAATGGGATTATTTGTGTTATCTCGTGATCTCTTGTATGAAATTGTAGGAGGTTGTTCTATAGGTTGTTCTTATATGTTCAAAATTATTTTTGGTTCAATCATTATCTCATCAAGGATGGTTGTATCGGTCGTAGGTTGAGGCATGTTGCAAAGGGATAGTTCCGCTATTTTCTTTGCCTTGAATTTTTGATATGATAAGAAAAATAAATCTTCACGAGGCTTGATAGGTTCCATAGGCTTGAGCCAAAAGTAATCTAGTGAAAAATTCCATTTTTCCAAGGCAAGATGGAATCTGCTATGATGCATAATGAAGATATCATTTCCAAATGGAAACTTTAGACCTTTATGCACAATTGAAGGGATGACATTCATGGAGAGAAGCCATGGATGGCCTAGCTTCACACAAAATTGGTCCGATTGTGGAATGATGGAGAATGAGACTGTTAATGTTTTCTGTCCCACTTTTAAAGGGAGATCTATCGAGCCTATCATAGGGAAAGCAAATCCATTATGTGTCTTGATCCATGCTTTCAGATTGGCATATGTATCTTGATATAGCTCATGCACATATAAGAATTCTTCTATGATCACATTCTCTCCATAAATGGGATCAATCAATATCCCATTAGTGGGCTTATTGTTGATTTGACCAACTATGTAAAGAGGACCATTAGATGCACATTTAGTTATGTCATTTTGTTAGAAATAAATTTCAAGAGGGTATCTAGTCAAGCCCTTATGATGTCTAGCTTCGATAAATGCTATCACATTTTTCATGGGATGTTGTTCAATGTTTTTTGTATTGTCATCATTTGTGTCAACATTCATTACATCAGTCTTCCTTTCACTAGCTTTGACAAATGAACTACTGTGTTTAGGCACGAGATTTGTAAATATTTCAAAATTTTGATTAGAAGGAGCTACAAACTTATTTCCTTGATCGTCCACACATCTGATTAGTAAATGATTAGAATCAAGAAGGTCTTGCACAAGATGTTTAAGACACTTACAATATTCTATACTATGTTCGTTTGTTTGATGGTAATGACAATAAGCATTTTTTCAAAAGCCTTTAGGCAATGGTATAGTAGGGTCACGTTCTCTAATAAGAGGTAAGGTAAGCATGTTCTTGTCAATGAGCTGCAACATGATATTATGAAGGGTGTTGGGTAAAGGAGTGAACTCTCTCTCCCTATCCTTGAAAGGAGTTGTCATTTTTATAGAAGCCACTTGATTATTGTTTTGTTGACTTGTTTGAGGAGGATTTAATTGTAAAAAGATCTTATTTTGTTTCTTGAATGATTGATAGTTGCTTTGAGTTGTGGATTCATTCCTTTCAGGATGACTAGGGTGTTTTTCACATCATGACCACTAGTCGAGTTTTGATGGTCACAAAGGGCTATACATAGTTGTGTGAAGGATGGAAACGTTAACATGTCAAGTTTCTTTTGCAGTTTATCTTGTAAGTTGGAAATGAAAATTATTTGAAGGTCAACATTAGGAATCTTAATGTTATTGTTGGTTGAATGGTAGGTGTGGGTTGAAAGGTTGTTGCAGGTTGGAAGGTTGTTGTAGGTTGGAAGGTTGTTGTGGGTTAGAATGTTGTTGTAGGTTGGAATGTTGTTGTAGGTTGTGTGCTAGTGTATGTAGGGATGGACATTGCTATTGTGGATGATGGAATTGGAATTCCACCTTGACTTTGAGTAGACCCCAATTACGTCTTATAATAGTATTGTGAATAGAACACCAAGTTGTAAAGCTCATGCAATTTTTACAAACCTAGTGTGCAAACCCTAGAATGGAAATACAATATCCTAAAATGAAATGCAATTTTTAGATTCTAAGCAATTTAAACTATTGATTAAAAATTGCTATAAGCTAAAAATGAAATTTTTTGATGCAATTTTGAATTTTTACAATGCAATAAAATGAAACAATTTAAGCTAAATGCAAAGAAATTGATGAAATGACAGATCAGGAAATTGAAGCAGCAAGATGAATCACCAAAAATAAGCTAGAAACTAAGATTTTAATGTCTTGAAATTGTAGATCTGTAGGTAACAGAGACTCATTTTCCAATAAGGGTGAATGGGTCCTAGTTAGGTGTTTTTGGGATGTTTCTGTGGATTTCAAATTGAATTTTAATGTCTTTTTAGTTGCCATAAGCTTTAGGCCAGACTTGAACAAGGACTTATTCACTACTAAGGACGAATGGGTCTTGATAAGCTATTTTAAAACTTTTTTTTAATGATTTGCAAGCTCTAAGATTTATCTTTCAGTTCCAGGTTGTAGACAGTGAAATGTAACTTTAAATTTTCCAAAAATTCAATGCAAAAATGCAATAGAAAGATGAAATGCAAGACCTAGTTTGAAATGCAATTGAATGAAATCTAAATGAGATGCAAAATGACTGCTTTGTTTTTATATTCAAATTTAAGAAGTGCAAAACAATGCAAATCTAAACCCTATATGATATGCAAGATTTAAATGCAAATCTAATGCAATGAATGCAATATTTTAACTTGAAATTCAATGAAAGACTCTAAAATTCAAAAAGGTGCAATGTTGAATAAGTCGGGTTCACCAAAAATGGTTTGGGGGGAAATAGGATCAACCCTAATGTGTTTACAAGAGAGATGGATCACTTATTTTCCTAGTCCAATATCACTTCAAATTATGCAAAAGAAGATGCAAATAATAATAAGAAATCAACCATAACTATTATAGAAACTATGAGGAATGATTTGAGAACATAAAAATCTATGTACCTGGCCAGAAAGTTGTTTTTGGGCCATGGAGGACTCATTCACCTTTAGGGGCGAATGGTTCCTTTTAGGGTTTTAGAATACTAAGTTCAAGATCATGTACTTTGATGTTTGCACTCTTGAAATCTAAGTTACCAAGTTCTGGAAGGCAATATTCAGTTCTATAGAGCTCTTTCTGTGATCTTGCACCTTGAATGACAACTTTGCAACTTTGACAGTTTTGTTAATCTTGCTCTTCAACTTGTAAATCTACAATCACACACTCAAGGACAATTTTTTTTAATTTTTTAGTGAATAGGGGTTTTCCTTAGTCAAACCCCTTGTAGGTAATTCAACCAAATGAAGAAATAAGATAATGAAGCACAAACATGAAATAATGCAGTTGATATCACCTTGGATTTTGTCTTGTGAATAAAATCTGCAAACAATCATGTAGTGGCCATGAAGAATTTAGATCTTGGATGTAGGATGATGCTTGCAAATGGATCCTTAATGCAACATTAACTTCTTAGCTCAACACACATGAATGCATTAAACCCTTGACATGATGATATGACTTTGGATTGCTACAATAAACACTTGAAATCTGCCTTGAAATGCTTTATGAATTCCTTTGAAAGGTTCTATAATGCTCTTGTAAAGTGTTAGGTTGCTCTCTTTAAAAGCTTAGGTGAAACTATGCAAATTAACCTAGACTTATTTATACTAAATTAGGAGATTAACCCAAAAATTCAACGAACTAAGGATGACGCTAGATTTGGAAAGAAACATAATTAAATTCCCACTAGAATGAAATTAAAAAATTAAGGTCTCATTAAGGGAGGACCCATTTTCCACCAAAGGCGAATGGGTCCTGGCTAAGTTTCCAAGATCGAGCTTTGGGGAGCTAAAAGAAGGCCAAAAACCCATTCCAGATCAACTAAAAAAAGGGGGTCATGTTAAGAGGGGACCCATTTGCCACCAAGGGTGAATGGGTCTTGGCTCAACTTACCAGGACCAAAATTTTCCAATGAAATTTAATTTGATATTTAATTTATAATTGTTGGGAAAGATCCTTGAGAGGTGTCAAAATGAAGGCCTAAAAGGGGGGTTAATAACTCCACTTAGACTTAATGAATTAAGACCACCTAGATAAATGTGGAATTTCTTTAAAACACTTTACAACACTTAAACAAGGTGCAAATTATGCTTGTTTTATTTAGAAAGGGGCCCAAAAGGCTTAATTAAGCACATAAGTCCTAGAAATGTGTGAAAGTGTGTTACAACACTTCACAACACCTTTGCAAAGGATAACATAAATCATGATTTAGCTAAACAAAGGTCTTAAAACAATGTGAATGTTTACAAGACATTACAACACTATTCCAAGACACCATTAGTTTAGTTTTAATGTCAGTTATCCAAGCAATCAAGGAAAAGGCAACTTTTTCTGTTACTATATCTTTATTGAGAAATTAACAATTAGACCATTCTAAGTTAAATTTATGAAAAGGAAATATTATAGTGAAAATAAAGCACATCTATTTATAGAACCTAAGGGATTTTTTGTAAAAATAAAAAACAAAAAGAAAACTAACAAGCTGTTGTAGGTGAAACCCACTTTCCCAATAATTACCATTTTTTATAAGACTATATTAAAAAAATATGAATTTCATAAAACAAAAATTCAGATGAAAAAAGGAAGAAAAAGAAAAGTTAAAACACATATCTCTTTTGAAAACATGGAATAAGAATCAGGAAATTACACGACTTTAACATAAGCTAGCCAAATAGCTCTCTCCAATTGAAATGGACTCAACCATTATTTACAATTGGATGTTACCTTGACATAATTTGGATGACTATAAGATAGGCATGATTAAGCATTGACCTTTACTAAATCCTAGTTCATAAGCCCTCTAGTCATTTACAGTGTCATTTCATCTATAGATTATGACATCATATCTCGATATGACATTCATATCAACCTTCCAACAATTGAGGAAGTTTGAATAGATAAAAATATTTTTCAAAAAAAATATTTAGATGAAAGTTTGAGGCTCTAATAAGGAAATGCAAGGCATAAGAATAAATAAAAATGAAATGATGCAAAAATAAGAATAGTTAAAAATAAAATAAAAAAATAAAAATAATAATAATTATACTTAGACGAACTGTTATGTAGATAAAAGTTATTTAGGTTATCAAGAAAGTTGAGAGTATATTGACCTATATGTATTGGAAAGTGCAATTTGTATTTGGACAAACCATGCACTATAAGCAGAGTAAGGGGAGCGAATTTTAGTTTGCCATGATTGTGCTTCTTGGGGGGATATTTATTAGTCTTCATGTAACCAAGGAAGAAGGTGGGTGATGATGAAGAAGAGATAAAATAATTATAAAATTATAATCTCATTGCATTATAGGAGCGAGGGGTATCACATAAACCTGTCATCCATTCAAACTGAGATCAATTATTTTTCCATTTCGAATTAGCACTTCACTATTTGCAATCTCATTCCAGAAGCATGCATTGCAAGTATGTATCTTATAATCAATATACAAGGAAGAAAGTTTAAATCATGTTAGTAAAAGAAAAATATAAATCTCTCTTTACCTTTAATCTTCCCTGAGATCGAATCATCTGGTTAGATTTTCCTTAAGAAGCTTTATTATCAAAACTATATTTGGCAAGCCAATAATTGTTAAGCATACAGTAGAGATGGCAACTTGGCGAGTTGAGCATGGCTATATATAACTTATTATTGTTGGTTAAAGATCTCTACTTTTTTAAAAAAGTAGCATGCAAGTGGTGACACTAGGTGTCCCTTGGTTGAGGAGAAGAATTATCCCATGTGATGAATATCCAAATAATATAGAAACACAAATACTTTCATATTTATTTTTCCCATTTACTCATATAATGTGGGGCATATGTAAAAAGGGGTTTGATGTTCCACACTTTATTATTGTTGTTTATTTTCTTTCTATTTTCTTGTCTTTAGTTTAATTCAATAGGTATCCCAGGTCATGGGTTCAATTTTTGATTTGTCCACAGTGTGGATGAGGGTGCATTGCACATCACTTGAGAGGTTATTGGGTGGACTTGTTTGTAAAGAGATGAGCTCTAGATCACTGAACTAAACTCTCAATTCCTCTCAATAAGAAAATCAATGTGTTTTCATAATAATACATTTATTTAATTGTTGCGTACAATAAAGAATGCTTGAAACACGTTCGATGCAAAATAATAGATATCCTTTATAATTGATAAATATTCTATCTTTCAACAAAAAATTACATTTAACATTAATAAATTAAATATTTTTTAATGATATAAATAAAATATTACTATTAAATTATATGATTTTTTAAATTTTAGATAATAAAAATTTAATAACATGTTCACTTGACAATAAAATGCAGTTATCCTTTCTAACATTAGAACATTTTGTTACATCATCTTCAACATCTTGGATATATTTTTTTATGTTGGAACGAGGACATATCTGTGGACTTTGGGTTGCACCCAAACATAAATATACTTGGCATGGATAATTTATACCATTAGTATGATGAAATTATTAAATGCTCTCATAAACATACCAAGTATACATGTCTAGTAATATACCCATTACCATGTCATGTCCAAATGTCTGCTCTTTGCATTTCTTGATGATAGAAAAAAAAATCACTATGCTAATATGTGGCAAGTACTTAATTACAATACAACTCTTATTTTAAATGACACATGAAATATACATAACAAAACGATGACAATACAAGATAATACTAATTTAATTATTTTATTGAATAATATATCTACAATACGTCGAGAGATATTTACATTGAGTGCAAATTTAATATTTTGTGTGAGGTCCAGGCAATGCTGTATCTTTTTAAAAATTGTTGTAACATTTACATATAGCTTGTGTGTCTATATTTTTAACAACATGCCACTTTTCTACTTGGTAAATATGTGTTGCTAAAATGGGTAACATAAGACTATCCTTCATTACAATTTACAAACACATCAAAACCCCTTGGACTACCTAAACATGATAATATCCATTGATTATTTGGTACAGGTTTGTATACCAGGGTTGGCTTAACCAGCACACTCTAAGCGTTGACCGCTTAGGTGGCTGGTGTGGGCCCGTTCCTTTCGCCGTCCATCCCCGTTTACACAACAGTCGCTGTTAATTATTTGAAATTCAAACTTTTCCCACTTGAAAGTACGGCTGATGCCCGTGAGCATTTGATATTCACCTTGATTCCACTTCATCTTTATTTTGCATACATCTCTATGCTTCTCGGCCATGGCAGAAAATCCCAGCCACTCGGAGCAGGGCTTCCATGGAGGTTTTGAGATGTGCGTATTTATTTTGTAGAAGGGCGCTTCATTGGCATTTGTTTATGCAAATGGTTGCTACAACGAGAACAATGGGAGCATCGGAACAGGATATGGGCATCCGTCAAACCATAACGAAGCGGGGACTATTGTCAGGTATTACTGTTGGAAATGCTCTGGTAAACATGTATGCAAATTGTGGAAGCATAGACAAGGCACGTGAACTGTTTGACAGGATACTTCAAAGAAATATGGTCTCGTGGAATGCTATGCTGCACAAAATGTGTTCCTTGAAAAGGATTTAAAAACTTCAATCATATTTAATTAGCTGGTGTAAAGCCAAACGCTGCAATCTTTGCCAGCATCCTACCTGCCTGTGCCAAAATCGGAGCTTTGGAATAGGGCGTCCACACAGGAATTTTGTCAGATCTTGTAGCTGCAACTGCCCGGGTAAACGTGTATGTAGGAGTAAACCAGAATTTTAAATGGAAAAACAAAAAATCTTAACACAATTAGATCAGTACTCTGTTTGCAAAGATGTTAAGTTCATTTGACATTATATTTGACATTATATTTGCAGCTTGCCACTCTATTTTCATTTTGTTTTTTTAATGTTTAGAGTATATAAATGTAGATTGGTACTAATTTTAATTTTATATTATTTTGGATTGATTATTTGAATGTATTATTTTAGTATATGATTTGATTACTTTGATGTATTTATTAGTCTAAAATTTAGTTTATTAAAGTAATATGTCATATTTTTTAGTTTAGAAGCTTATTGTTTCTAATTTGAATAGATTATTCAACTGCAATAAAATTTTGAACTTGCAATTTGTCATTTTATTTTAAAATCTAATGTTTTATATTTCAATTTTTGACAATCTTTAAATCTAACCATTACTCACTTATAGAAGTGCCAAAATTCTAATCATATATCTAGAGTGTGTATTTAAATATATTCTTAAGAAATTTGCACATTATGGAGAGTATCACTTAAAAAAAAATGTTTTGACAAAGCATTGAAAATATTTTCCTTCTAATTTGCATATGCATCATTCAATCACATCATAAATCAATGGAAAATAAACTTTATATCATCAATTGTCATCCATTATCAAGATAACACTTCAAGGTGCACTCTAGCACAAAATAATAATTGACTTACACTAACAAGATTAGCGCTTGATATAGTGATATTCATTTTCCTATTAATTTAAGGGCATATGGTTGGAATGTGAAATCCTACAAGTCATCAAATTTTGTGAGTAAACTTTAGCATGTGTGTGGAAGAAGGAATATCATGCAATGAAACACATTGTGCCATGAGTGCTCCATGATTGATAAGCTCACATTGTATGTGTATAATAGCAAGAAAATTGAGCACAAATGGTGATAGCTAATACAATTTCCACATGGTAGTTTTGCATAAGTGATAGACGTCAATAAAAAAGGACCAAGTTAGTTAATTGTTATGTGTCATTGGATGATCCAATCAATATTAACTAATACATTTTTTAGATTAGCAATAGCTTTTATGTCTTTAATGCATTAGATAGTTTAAAATCTTGAATGTTGAAGCAAACTACATTAATAAAATTTGGATAGTTTTGGTCACTAGAATCTCATTATAAAATTTAATAAAAAGTTGTTTAGTGTAAATAGTCAAGGTGTTCTTGTTGGCCTTTACAAGAGGAGTTGAATCTAAATATATAGTTAGGTTTGAATAATTATGTATTTTATCTATAAATTTGTAATATTTGTCATTAAAATAATTGAAAAGCTTTGTTCTCACACCATCTCTTTGTATTTTCTTATTATAAGTGTGTTCTTCATTATGAGTCTCCTTGCTATATTACTAGGTATACCTTCACTTGGGATCTCAAATTAAAGTTGTATCAAGTTTGGCTCTCATTGCCTAAAGTTTGGCTTGTGGAGAGGTGAAAGAATCACATGACATTGATAAAAGTTTACAACTAAGCAATTTATATCCTCCATAAAATTTGAGGATGTGTAGAAGTTTGTGCATATGTCCTCAAATGTGTTGGTCATTGTGTAGGTGTGTTGTGCATTTTTTTATAGGAAGAGTGTTGAGCAAGGAGGCAATGAAAAATAAAGGAGTTATTATCAACAAATGAGAAATGAACTAAGCACCTAGAATAAAAAATCTCAACAAAATTTGGTGTGACCTCTATGAGATGTTGGAGGAAATAGAGAACACTCAACAAAGAGACATGGGTGTACAATAGAATGATGATGAGGCACAATCTATGCACATGAACAAGGTTGATGAAGACCCAACTAAGAGTTATAATGAATAATCCTTCTACAATTTCCATAGATGTGTCATATTCAAGTATAAAATCATTGATAATAATAAGCTTCATGTTGATGGTATGAATGATGGTAAAATTGTTTGGTTTCTCCACTAAAATAAAATTAGAAAATTTATGCTAAGATTTTTCCATTGCATACACAATTTGACAATATTGAACACTAATAGGTATTGAATCGTCCTACTAATTATATGATGTATACACATATTAATAAAGATCTTATGAATAAAAATCATGTTTTTTCCTCTTCCCACACTTCTAAAAATACATTTATGGATATTACTCATAAAATTTCACCTACTTATGTACCTTCTTAATTTAATTTTATGAGGAGATCCAAAAATACAATTACTATGGTCCACTTTATGGTCATGGTTTCCTTTGTGGTCAACAATGTGAAGGTATTCACATTGATCTAGGTAATTAGTATAACATATGCATAGAGGAATTTTATATTATTGAAATTTTAGCATCAAACAATTATACAAATGTATGTGCTACTCTAAACATAACCAATGACATTCTTGTGGACAATTTGGGGTGTATCATCCTTCCTCTTGACATCGAGATTAGTAAAATAAATAAATGTGATATCCTCTATGATACATCAACATCTAAAATATGTTTGTGAAGAGAAAATTATGAAAGTGATGAGAGATACAAATGTACCTATTTTCAAGTCAACTAGTCCAAACTTAAAAATTATGTTGTCACTCTCAAGGATATTTGTTATGACAACAAATGTAAGGAACATCAAGTAGGAGCTCCTTATGTAACCAAAGATAGAATTCATTAATTATAACAACTGCAAGTACAACAAAAGAATTAAGAAAAAAATAAAAAGGGGAAATAAAGAGAAAATGAAGCCCTCTTCATTACTTACTAATACTCCTCTAGTAAAAAATAAACTTATAACTCATCTCCTCAACCAATAAAAAAAGAATAACATAATTCCATTCCTTCATATGTACCAAAACAAGGATGATTTCCTCCTTATGCTCCAAAGAAGAAGAATAAATAAACTCTCAAAAATATGAATGCCACCTCTTTTAAAGGTGCTACTTTCATATGGGTTCCAAAACAAAAGTAGAATATTCAAAAAGAACAATTGAATCTAACTCCACAAGTACAATAACAATATTACAAAGAGTATTTCTCCTATTCTACATAGATCAAGCACATTCAATGACATCATATCATGATGAGTCAAAACATTAAAGGTGGTTGCAAACCACATAAATAATATGAGAGAAATCTATCTAATGAATTGCGATCTAATATTATTGGTTGAGATTTGGAGCTTCTATACTCCACACACACACAGGCACACACACACACACAGGCACACACACACACATGTGCATATATATATACACATACATACATACATATATATATATGTGTGTGTGTGTGTGTGTGTGTCTGTGTGTTATATGCATGTATATATATGTATGTATATGTATGTATATGTATATGTATGTATGTATTTATATGTGTGTGTGTGTGCACGCGTGTGTGTATACTTTATATTACTTTGATGGTCTTTCCCATTTGAGAGGCATATCTTATGGCCTTTTTCACTACCCTACTATATCAATAAAAAGCTTCAATATTTTTCAATATGGTTGTAACTATAATGATTATATTTAGCATTTTTAATCACATGTTACTAACCTAATATTTTTCATGATGATTTCAATATTTTTAATATATTCTACATGATTTAAATGACTATTATTATATTTTAGATTCAAGTCGCTTCACATTTTAAAATGATGTTGGATAGCCTCAATGACATATTTATGACTATAAGAGTAAGGAACATTAAATAGGTATTTCCCGTGGACAAAATGGTAGAATTTATTAATTATACCAAATAAATCTAGGACAAAGAACCAATAAAAATTAAATAAAAAGGAAAAATAAGAAGCATATGAAGTCCTCTTTATTTCCTCCTAATGCTCTAAAGCATAAAAAATAACTCATAACTCTTGTTCTCTACTAATAAAGAAAGAGAAAGATAATTTTATTCCTCCATACATGTTAAAACAAGGAATATTTCATCTTTATGCTCCAAAGAAGAATAATAAATAAAATTTCAACAAGCCCAATGCCACCTTATTTGAAGACACTTATTCCACATGGGTTCCAAAACAAAATCAAAATATTTAAAAGATAATTGATTGCTCTACATTTATAAAATCATTTAATTTAATTAATCACATTGAATCCCATTGATCCCTAAAATCTTATAATAAACTCCTATCCATTCATTTGTTCTAGATAATCCCAACCATCCACATTAAACATGTGATATATTGTACATTTGTGATAGGACACCTGTCATGTCTCTCTTCCCCATGTGATCTCTCTCACATTTGATAAAAGTCACATGTCTCCATACCTTATCCCCATGTGATCTCTAACATATGTGAGAGGAGTAAAATATTATATTCCACTTCCCTATGTGTTCTCACACATTTTTAAGAGTAAACTTGTCACAATACCTCTTCTCTGTGTTCTCAAGCATGTGCAAGAGTACACTTATCAAAATATCTCTTTCCTATGTGTCTCCACACATGTGTGAAAGGACACTTACCATAAGCTCTCTTCCCCATAGTCTTTCTCACACATGTATGAGAGGACTCAATATCATCCCTTAGATCTAATCAAACCAATATTAGTCATTCAAATCTCTTTTATCCTCTTCCTCTATAATTGCACCAATCACATGGTTCAATTTGGTGACTTTTCATTCACCCTAATATCTCAAACATTCCTAGCCTTTGATCATCAAATCAAATCCTAACCTTGATCCTCCATCCTCAAATTCTATAAATGAAACTATCCTCAATCCATTTAAATAGAACCATTCCATTCCAAAGTCATCTTTTCAAACTCAGGAGAAACCATATACCATCAACTTATCTAAGAGCGCATCAACATAATCCTTGGGAAATTGTTGAAAATTTCTCAAGTTTTTGGGTGCCTCATCCTCTTTATCAAGATCAAACAAAGATATATATAGAGGTAAGCTATAAAGGTTCCTATTTGTTTCATTTTAATCTTGTTTCTCATATATGCATAAGCTAAAACAACATAAATATCACTTTTAACATTGGAGATAAAGTATTAATGAGAGCACAACTTAAAAGGGAATATTAAAATAATAATTACATAACCCCCTTGAAATTATAATAATACTTTTGACCTACACACTTGTTGTACTATCACACTTATGTGGACTACATGATTCTTTCTATGTGTGTAGGTTGCAAAAGTATCTTCCTAACCTAAATCATGTGATTAACTAATGTTTCTTGCAAATGGATGTAGATATCAAGTCTTAGGTAGAACCAACACAATATTGGATTGGCACATAGTTTGGCTTTGAAACTATAGCATTGTACTCAAGTGAGGGTGAGCTATGGGACTATAATAGGGCTAATTTGGAAAAAATGTGAATAAACCCAAAAAATGTAATTTCTATACCCACTGTTACTTTTAAATTCCAACTTTAAGAGGGAACTCCCTAAGAGGGGGACAAATGTAATGCCCTGATTTTTTCCATATTTTATTTTTATCTAAACCAATATTAGGATATAATTCTTAGAGCCTTGTGAATTATGACCTTAAATACCATAAATTGAATTAATTTTAATTTTATGGCTAATGGATTATGATAAATTCTTGTATTAAAACTATATCACATTTTATAAATATATATTATAGCATTAATAATTTAGAGTAGGCATGATGTTGATTAAGGTTTTGATTGTAAAATTGCTTAGTATAACTTTAAATCATTATTGTTAGACTAACCCATATGCAAGGTAAGACACACTCATGATAATAGTACTAAAAACAAGAATAGTAAGAACCAAAATTTAATTCAAGATCTCATACCAATGAACTTAGATTATTTTTTAAGTTAATGTTTAGACTTTTATAAATTTAAAATTTGATTAGATTTGTGTCATCCCTTGGAGGGATTAATAGTTTTTTTTTTTTATTATTTAATTACGATTTTGTAATGCTAGTTGCATATTTGTGAAGAGAATTCTTATCACTAGTGACCTAAGATTCCAATGTAATGCCATTGTGTTCATGTGTGTGTAGTGTGTAATGTCACATAGTCAAAGAATTGACTTAGATCCTTCATATTGTTTCTCAATTTAGGACTAAGATAAGATGTCAATCATTAATACATAAATTAAAAGTTTAGGGAACCCATCAAAGCCTCATTATTAAGGAGTAAACCCTATGTCATGTTTAGGTTTGAAGAGCTTATTCATGAGCTTATTCTTAGAATACATTAGACCCCTTGTACATTTATTCCCTTAGAAAAATGTTGGTTGAGCCCCTAATACTACTCAAGTTTCAATTAATATTCTTTTTTCTACTTGTTTAGCAACAAATTGGAAGATGGTATGCCCCTATGATATTTTATATTTTATAAGTTCTCTTTTGATGTTTTTTGTGATTATGTAGTATAAATTCGATAAAGAGATTGGTGGTCATTGATTTTGTTTTGATCCAATGGCTTGAATATTTGTAATCATTATCAAAAGGATATTAATAGCCCTAGAGTGAATTAATCCTCTAATATTCACTTCATCCTATAGTTCACATTAATCTTGAGAAACCCCATGGAATTTTTCAAGGCCCTCATGCACCATTTGATGAACTCCAACTTTATTTTCTCAAGTATGTATATGTTAGCAATGATTATATCTAATTACCACATTACATACTCTTGCAACCCACAAGGATTGTTTGGGATTTTTCCTCCATGTGATGCACCAATTATTTGTTGAAAACATGATCTAATGTTATGTGTACTCATATCAGGCTCCATAGAGAATGTCAAAATAACATTGTTTTATTGGTTGATAGTATTACATATCAGCTACAATTGGTCCTCTATCTTATGCCTTATTGAGTTACCATGCCTAATGGGTGATGATATTGAAGATAAATATTATAACCTATTTTACTCTATAGGTGTTATCAAAGCTTCCAACCTCTTATAGATGCACCATTGGCTAGTTCATAGCCATGAATTTTTGTGGTGGGGCCCCTTCCATATAGAATTGTAGGAAAAGTTCTACTGGTTATTGTTACAAAGTAAAATTCATTATTGATCCCTGATCATTAAATTATATATGGCCTACATAAATTTATTTGAAAGTATCGGTCAAAATCTTTTCATGGTGGAACATATGAGATTGTTTTCTTGAAGGAAAAGTGATTTCCTTAAAATCATGACTAAAAATATCTAGAATTGAGACATATAGTTTCAAGAATATCACTTGCTCAAGGGGCTCTCTTTGTGTCAAATCAAGATTGCATCAACCATTCATCTCACCTCCCATAAAATCCCCTTGGTTTTACAATTAAATTCAATTTTCCCTAACTTGATCATGAACACTTAATCATAACCATATACCACTATAGACGATTAATAAATAGAATGAGTTTCAAAAAAATGATAAAACTACCCATGTGTTCTTCAGCTCAACCGTCTACTCTCAGTAAATAGGACTAGAATGTTACTCACACATGCTAAAGTTTACTCATAAAATTTGATGACTTGTACAATTTCACATTCCAATTGGATATGCCCTTAAATAAATAGGAAAATGAATATCACTATATCAAGCGTTAATCTTGCTAATGTAAGTCACTTGTTATTTTGTGCTAGACCGTACCTTGAAGTGTTATCTTGATAATGGATGGCAATTGATAGAATAAAGTTGAGTTTTCATTTATTTATGATGTGATTGAATAATGCATATGCAAATTAGGAGAAAAATGTTTTCAATGCTTTATCAAAACATTCTTTTTATAGTGATACTCTCCATAATGTATCATATTGATATTTTTAAATACACATCCTAGATATATGAAATTAAAATTTTGGCACTTCTCTAAGTGAGTAATGGTTAGATTTGAAGAATGTCAAAATTTGAAATGTGAAACTTAGAATTTTAAAATAAAATGACAAATTGCAAGTTTAAACTGTTATTGAAGTTGAATAAGCTATTCAAATCAGGAACAAGATTCTAAACAGGAAAATAAGACATACTACTTTAATAAACTAAATTTTAGATTAATAAATACATCAAAATAATCAAATCATATACTAAAATAATACATTGAAATCATCAAATCCAAAATAATATAACACTAAAATAAATATCAATCTAAATTTATATACTTTAAACATTTAAAAAATAATAATAGGATGAACTTGGATCTTTGCTAATAGATATTGATCTAATTGTGTTAAAGATTTTTTGTTTTTCCATTTAAAATTCTGGGTTTACTCCTTTGCATGCACGTCTACCAGGGCAGTTGCAGCTACAAGATATGACAAAATTCCTCTTTCCTTTTTATACTGTGATGGATGTGGACGCCCCATTCCAAAGCTCTGATTTTGGTAAACGCAGATAGGACGCTGGCGAAGATTGCAGCGTTTGCCTTTACACCTGCCAATTAAATTTGATTGAAGTTTCTAAATCCTATTCAACAAACGCATTTTGTGCATATCCTGCAAGCATAGCATTCCATAAGACCATATTTCTTTGAGGCATCCTGTTAAACGGTTCACGTGCCTTTTCTATGCTCCCACGTTTTGCATACATGTTTACCAGTTCAGTATGGTTCGATGGATGCTCATACCCTGTTCCGAAACTCCCATTGTCCCCATTGCAGCAACCATTTGCATAAACAGATGCCAATGAAGCGCCCTTCTGCAGAATAAATATGTACGTCTCCAAATCTCCTTGGAAGCCCTATTTCCAGTGGCTGGATTTTTTTGCCATGGCGGAGATGCGTAGAGATGTTTGCAAAATAAAGATGAAGTACAATAAAGTTGAATATCAAATGCTTACAGGCATCAACCGTACTTTCAAGCGGGAACAGTTTGAATTTCGAATAATTAACAGCAAAGGCTGTCTAAACGGAAGTGGACGGCAAAAGGAACGGGCCCACACCAGCCACCTAAGCAGTTAACGCTTAGAGTGTGCTGGTTAAGCCCAGCCCTGTATACCAACATCAAAACTCTTTATTAATTATCATCAATGGTGTTCGTAGAAAAGGACGAGCGTAAAAATCTTCTAAAATTAATTGCTTAGCACATACCAAATTCTTAAAAAGTAACATATGGGTCTCCAATTTTTAGGATAAAAACATGCAACATCCATGGGCGATCAAAGTCTTTAACATAAAAAGCATTCTTTAAAAAAGTTGCTATGGATGTTCATAGTTCTGTAAATTTTAGAAAAGGAGGGGGATGTTCGAAATCATAATCTAGCATTTCATAGAAGAGCGATTAAACTCCAACATCTGCAGTAAACACATTAATTTTCTGCACAGAAATGCAGAGAAAAGCACATGCCTACTTTACCTATCAAGTTTAAATATGAAAGCTGCGTAAGATTTTACAGCAATCTTCCATGCCGCCTCTCCACATCAGTTTCTGCTAGCAACATATAATTAGATATGAATGATTCTGAATTATACTACATCAAAATAAAAACACAATTTTGTCCTAAACTTATGCATCTCACAAAATCCATGCCATCAATGGTGAAAACATCACTTGCCTCAAAAGAGATATGTCGAGGGATCTTCAGCCTTTGTGTGGGGTTTTCAGTTGTCTCGTTGAATTCGTTATCACGTGTAGCTTCTACAACCACTTTCTTTTTTTTAGACTGCAGGAATTGGTCAGGGTGACTAGCGACGCTGGTACGACACACCCTTTGGTACCATAGGTTTGGGGGGAGACTAGACCTTGTGACCTCTTTTCTGCAACAGGATGCTTTAGCTAATCGAGCTAGGCCCCCCACCCCTTTCAAAGCACTCTTTGAGCCTAACTACTAACAATGAATTATTTGACGATATTAAATATAGTGATTTAAATGCACATATTTGTCTAAACATTCAATTGCATTATCCAATTGGATGAATATGCCCAGCAATAGAAGGTTATACACATAATTAACTATTTAATTATTGTAATATATCCTCAACGTCAAAAAGATGCTCGGATAGATTTTTTCTCTAAATGTTCAACAACAAAAGCTCCCTCCACGTGCTAAAAGGTTTGAAACATGCAAGAGACCAATGTAGGAATCAATGAAAGCCAGCCAAATGGCGACCTTAGAGGGAAACCCTAAAGTGTTATGAGAGAATAAATAATCACTTGCTATTTTTCGCAAGGGTAGGTATTTTCTTTCTTGATTTTGTTTTCCTCTTTGCAAAACAAAGCTGAGTAGGAAAACGAAGGGCGATGATCCAATTTTGGCTTGTAGAAAGCTAGAAAAAGATTTCATTGCAAGTCTTATGGTCAATCCAGAACATGTAGAGGAAGAGGTTTATTGATGCAGGTTTGATGGCGATCCACACAAAATTTTACTACAATTATCTTGATAAACAAAAAGGGTTGATGAATAAAGAGATTTATTTATCTTTTCCAAAATATTATGTTCCTTTATCTATCCTAGTTTACTACTCACGCCTATTTCCTCTTTGAAATAATAAATAAAATTTGGTATATGTAATGTAGCCTTACAAATTTCCAAACAACTAAAATTTGCAATAAAAAAATTACCGAATGCCTAATCATACTCCAATGCAATAAAATTCTAAACTTTTTTTCTTTTTGATTTTATTTACCATCATTTGGAGTTGGTTGTAACTCGCTGCCTCTTAAGCTTTAAACAAAGCCGTGTAAGTGAATCTAGATGAAGAGAAACAATAAATGGAAGCGATAAAGAAACGCCTGGATGAAGTGCAAATTTTACAGATTTGGGGGAAAGTTTTACATATTAGGGAAGATTTGCTTAATCTCTAGCTAATAAGATACATGGATATAAACTTCACTGAGAAATACTTAATGCCTTTTCAACAAAAATGTGTACACAAGTTTGAGATGGAGAATAACTGTACCATAGGTTTTTTGCCATTGATGAATAGCAAGAAGAACTTGGAGAAATATGCCCTGTTTTGAAAAGGGTAGTGGCTTATAACTCTGCTCGCTGGCCATTCTATGTACATCTGGAACGTTTCCATAGATGAACTTATAAGGAGGACCTTAAATCCCTTGGACTTCAATGTGCTTCTTGATTTGCAGTGGTTTCCACTAGATGGCTTTTGCGATTTGCCAATGGTTTGAATAGCCACACGCAAATAAAGATTAATATGGTGCCCAAGTCATTACATCATTAGACACAGATTGTGGCTCGTGATATCAGTAAGTGCTTAACAGGGGGAAACACATTTAGGGTTTCCTCGACCAGTTTAGGGTATGGGAATTGTTCTGGAAATGGTAGATCATGGACAATGGAGATGAATACACATACCGGTTTTCGTGGCTATGTACCAGAACTTCATTTACAGCCATGTGACAAGGGGGTCGGTGCTACTTCAATCCAAAAGAATCCAAAAGTGTTTTTATGTACACAAGAAAAATGTCGCAGCAATGGAACACCTCTCGGCATAATAAATTTGGTGGATGATATTTTACACTGAAGGCATATCCAATTTGAAAGAGGCCAAGCTCAAAATTGAAATCCATGATATAGACTTTGCAAGAGCCCTTGGGAGATGAACAAACTCATCGTATCTGTGCATTTCTCTGTCTTGCTCTTTTCTCCTTTTTTCGCTCGTATTAATGTGTTGTTTTGTCTAATTTTTTCATGGCGATGCTTTCACATTGTTGTACCCAAAACAATTTTTTTGTTTCATTAAGGCATTTTGCTTAAAAGAGTCTAGACCTTGTTAAAATGATGTCAAAATATAGTTTTTGGGCAAGTCAAGTATGGAATTTGGTCAGTGTCATGTCAGTTGTCAACAACAATTGATCAGTACTTGGAGGTCAAAACCTGAACTTGGGACTCAAAGCACGACATATTATGATTGAGAAGTGCTTCACAACAGAATTATCCTCTTACAAGGTCAATTCAGTGGCCAGAACAGTGTTTATGGAAGTAGAATTAGATGATGATATTTTGTAGAAAACAGATCTTCCCCCTGTAGCCCAGGGACGCCCTTCTTTTTGAAGGCTCAGATTTAGTTGCATTTGCTTGCAAGTACATTCAATCTCTTCAGAATTAGTCTGGCTTTCTGACGAGCAATCAAGCAAAGTCACCCAAAGTGCAGAACTCCGGTGCTTAAAGTCAGAAGCTAAAGGTACGAGGAGGTTGCATGTCACAGAGGCTGTCAAATTTGTAGTTTATGTGCCCTTGTAGCCCAGGGGTGCCCTTGAATTTGACTCCTTGGATGATTGAATTTGCAGTTTCCGTCTTCTAGAGATCTTTTCTAATCCATTCTAGCTTCGCAATGCACCAGTTCGTGAGATGATCTGACATACTGAGTGATCGTGGCATAGGTTCTACCAAGCACATAAATTAGAGGGTGGAAAAATGTAGAAATACACACCTGTACCTCTGTAGGCCAGGGGTGCCTAACCTTTAGGCCTGTCAGATGGGGTTTTTAGCAGTTACAATCTTCACGATACTTGTGCGAAAATACTCTAGCTATCCAACAAGTCCAACCATCAGCCTCCGGGATTTGTCAAATGCTTGTACATGAAGGGTCAATGTAGAATGCTAAAGATTGAAGATAACCAAAAAAATGACTATGGAAAATGCACATCCCCTTGGAAAAGGAACCCTTCTTTTTGAGGTCTTAGAAGTAGTTTTCTTGCTTTGTCACCTCCAGGACATCTCTTGTAAGTTGTTTTAGCTATGCATAGAGACTAACAGTGTGCGAATTAGAGCACTCCATCTCCTAGTGTTAGGGTCAAAGTATGGCGTCCAGATGTTCAAAAGTTACACTTTTGTCAAATTAGTGATTGCGCCTTCACAGGCTAAGGGTTCCCTTGCTTTTGGGGTTCCTAATGCAGCTTTCAGATGCCTTACATATAGTCATTGGATGTGAAATTCTTCTAGTCATGCAATGAACCTATCATCTAGTTAGCAGGGTTCATCGTTTATCAGAAGTGGCAGTTCAAAGCATCATATGGAAAAACGGAGAAATGGCTGTCTGGAGAGCTTGCATCAATTTAAACAAAGGTGCCTAATTTTTTGAGGTGTCAAACGTTGATTTTAGCAGTTGCAACTCCCAACAGACATTTCATCCTTGCCCTGCAGGCTTCGCAATGGATATCTCAGCTCGGTCACAACCTCACTCAATCACCTAGAAATTAGAACTCAACAAGGGCAACTGTAACTTTCGTGAGCTATAAAGTAGGAAGTTAGCGAAAAATCTTATAACTTTTGCAAATGGATGCATAGAGAGTTAATTTTTAATTTTTGGAATCAATATGCAAAGATTGTTGCTAATGTATTAAAAATAATATTAAATTTGACTTTTTGCTTGCAAGCTTTTAAATGGGCGATGTTCTTCAATAATTTATTATTGGCACCTTTTGTAATATTTAATTACAAATTCACATGTTAAGAGGAATTGAATATTTTAATATTATTTTATTTTCAGGACTTTGAGTTAGTGATAGTTGAACTAAGTGGGGTCCAATCAGAAGATTTCTTTTGAAATCGGGGTTTTATTCTTGCAGTTGACTCTATTAAGCTACTAATTTCTTTATTTCTTTCAAGATGGCGTCCATTTCTCTCACAACAGGTTTAGGAGCAAGCGAATTTCTTCACTAAGTGGGAAAATTCCTTCAATAGTCAACATTCTAAGGCACTATAGAGATTGATTTTAGATTTCCTTGAAGGTACAAGTCCAAATTAATCAACAGATATCAAGACAAGGTGGCGATTTTAGCAGAAGAAAAGCATTAAAAACTTCTATCTTTTGTCTTAATTTCTTCCATTTCTCGTCTTAATTTCTTTCGCATGTTCGAGAATTTGGCGACTTTTGACAAATCTGTTCATCTGGGTTGGTTGTGCACAACTTCCTCTACAAAACCCATGCGTTAGCATTTTTTAGGAAAATTTACTCTAGAGCGTCGATTCTCGAAGCTTTGATTTTCTAAATTGAAATTCCTTTGCATGGTGGAGTAGAAGTCAATATTTTTCAAATTTGATGTTGTGGGTTGTCTTAGAATATTCTTTTGGACAAAACCCATATTTTAGATTTTCTCACAAAAATTGCCCCCCACAGCCCCTGTTGCCCTCATTTGCTTTTTTCGAAAAAGCTTTTGCATGTCAAGCTAAAAGGCATTTTTTTCACAATTTTGATGTTGTGGGTTGTCTTAGAATTACTTTCTACACAAAACCCACGTTTCAAAATTTTTAGTGAAAATTTCCCTCCGACAAGTTATTTTTAGCCTCAGCAGGTCACTTTCAACTTCTGAAGAAAGTTGTCAGAATATAGTTGAATTTACAGTCAACGAGTGAGTTTTTCAGAATGAAGTTCATGCAAACTGAATTTAAGACCAAATCAGTCTTAATTCATAACTTCATTAGAAAATTTGACACCGATTTGTATCAAGTGCATTTAGAGGGTTGACACGCCTAGTCACTCAAGTCCATATGGTTTCATGCCTCGTATAGCTAATAGCCTTCAAAGGCCAGTTTAGAGGGTTGGACATTGTTGGAATTTTGTGTGTGCAGTGAGTTTGTGTGTATTTCATAATCAGAGTGTTCACGGTCAAACTTCGTAGTTTCATCATGCAACACCCTTCCATAGAGAAAAGTGTGAAAAATGTGAGAAGCGTCAAAGACATAAAACCACAGAAGAAACAATGGCCATCACCTTAGTTATAGAGCCGCTAGAGTTACTAGTCAGTGAAATGCCAGTTTAAGTGTGCAGATATTTCCAAGATTGCTCAAGTTGTTGACAAGCAGTGAATTGGAAATTAAAACATGTGATGACCTTAGATGGTGATGCAGTCAACCACCTCGTGGAGGGGTTACTTGCTCGAGATCATGGCCAGTGAACTCTGGGTCCCACCTTTTAGGATAGACATTAGAAACAACAGTTAACTCGACACTTCTTTTTGAGTTAACTCGTTGTTCCACATCTCATGCCATGTCTATTTTGGAATCATCTCTATACAGTTGGAGTTTTCTCTTAGTTTTCATTTCAATAAGGACGTGCATGCTTGCACATTGTCCATTTAGATTAGATGTTTCAGTTAACTAATGGTAGCTTTCTAGTTAACTGTATAGTTTCATTTATTAGTGTTTAGCAATAAAATCTTACATGCTTGCAAGACTGTAGTTGAATCAAGGTGATTTTAGGGTTCCCTACACCTTTGATGTCTATAAATAAGAGCTTTTAGCTCATTTGTAATTAACTTTTGCATGAGATAGTAATATATGCTAAGCCCACCTTGCCTATAATATTGTTGATTCTGTATCTATTCACGAGTTTTATTATGATGATGAATTGTTATGCCACTCAGGTTTCATGTTATTATCATGGTGAATGCTCTCCTAGTTAAATATAGTGGCTGGTTTGATCGTGGATTGTATGCATGTTTCGTCTATGCAATTTACTATCCTAGTTGGCTATTCAAGATTGTTTTGTTTCTAATAAGCTTATTCAGATGAGCAAATAGTTGAACCCACCTTGCCTTCACATTGTGAATCTGTACCCGGTTTATCATATATTCATCATTTCCAATAAACTTCTTCCCAACCAAGCAAATAGTTGAGATCACCTTGCCTTCACGTTGTGAATTTGTACCTAAAGTTTATCGTATAGAACATTCTCGCTCCATTTTCTCATGCTTTGTTTTCTTGAGGAAACTCGATAGATTTAAAGTAGTTAGTTTAGTTGTAGTTAATGATCTGTGAAACCATAAATTCCTTAGCTATAACATTCTTGGTTTACTTAACCTTGTGTCTCTTCCAGTTGAGAACAAAAAGATAGGACTCAGATTACTTTTCTTTTACATGCATTTCAACAACATGAGGGAGCTTCCCCTCCTAATTTGAAGAGCACTCATTACATAGTGTGCATAGTTGTCCATACCAACTTGCACTCCAGAGGTGCTAATTGTTATGCCAACAATTTTCTAGCGCCCACCATGGGGCACGATGCAAGAAAAATTCAAGAAAAGCTAGATGCTTTTATTTCATGGGAATGACAATCTGACATCCTATTGCATGATCCACACAGAAGCAATGGATGATAACAACAATAATGCTGACAGGTGATGACCACCCCCATTACCTTGGGGTAATAACATTGGGCCTTTGGCTTTTCAGGTAAATCCTGAGTTACCTAAAGGGTCAAGGAAGCACTTTCCTCAGTTTCACGGCGACAAAACTCAACACCCGGAGGACCATTTTTTTGTGTTCACAACAACTTGCATCGTCTTGCATTTAGAACATGAAGACATCGTGGTGCGTCTCTTTGTTGAGACTCTTGTAGGAAATGATGCCAATTGGTTCAAACACCTAGCGCCAGGTAGTATCACAAGCTGGGAAACTATGAGCGAGGATTTTTTGGCGATATTCCAGCCAACTAAAGACAGTCATATGTTGTTCACCGAACTCATAAATTCAAAGATGAAGCACAACAAACACATGAGGGATTTTGTGGCAATATTTAATCATCTTGTTACAAGAATTTTTTCTACACTCGATCCATCACCAGAGATTCTAATGAGTTGTTTCATAAATGCTCTTCCATCAGAGATAACCTTCTTCCTCAAGATGGTGAAAGCAATAGAGTTGAAGAGTGCGCAAGAACACACCATCAAGTTGGAAGATAATATGATCACTTTCGGCTTGATGAAAAAAAAATTCATTAGATTTCCAGTTCAGCAACTGTACCAACCAAAGAGAGACAATCTTTAGCCGTGGTTGCCAACATCTCCACCAAGATCGATGATTGAAGCTATACATAGTGCAATATTTTTTCCTTTCCATGACAATGATGCACATTCTGGATCCACATGTCCAGAGAACCTGAGAATGATCTAAATCATGGGATACACTGAAGCTGCTCTAAGTTCTAGTTTTGTACCAACACCAAGTTCGAATGTTGTCTCACCACAAATGGACAACTTCGATGGTGACTCCATAGTGGGATACTTTGAAAAAGAACCCATAAATCAACTAGAAGAAAAATACAATCAATACACTCCTCCTGTGTTTACAAATGCTTAGCACTTCAAAGCACAAAAAGAAGAAGAAAGGTGGAAATCAAATGAAAAAGGAAAATAAGTTCCTTCCACTTCCAAACCCAAATCCTCACATGAGATTACTATGACAGTTGCTCAAGAGACGTCTTTAGAAAATTTTGACATTGTAGCTTCCATGATGAAGACCAAGGTACAAATCTCTCAATTGGAATATTTTCAGGACCATCCAAAAGAACTAGATTAGATTCTCAAAGTTGCAAAGAAGCAGGTTGTGCTCAAGTCATATGTTCCAACATAAGCAAAGCCTGAAATGGTTCTTGGTAATTGTGTGACTCTATCAAAGATAGAAATTGGTCTGCAAGACCAGAACATTGTTGGTTTTGAAAAGAGACCAACAGAGGAGACAAAGTCATGGACAATATAGTTCAATGGAGGTTATTTAAATATAATTTCAGAAGCAGGGGAATTGATCATCTCCCCTAAAGGACAGTTGCACCCATCTGTGCAATTGGAGAACTTAACTAAAGCTGAAAAAGAGGTGCTTTTGCAAGGCCTCAAAGATGCCAAAGACATGGGAATCAAACTCCTATGTGTTAAAGGTGATGTAGAGTTGATCGATGAGCTGATCAAAGGATGTTTTCAGGTCAGAAAAGATCACCTACAACATTATAGAAATCGAGTTTGGAACTCGATTGACTGGTTTGAAGAAATCAAAATTGTGAGGAAGGACTACAATAGAACTAATGCCTCAAGGGTATTAGATTTCCCATTTGCATCATATTCTGATTTTTTTCAGAGTACCTTTGCATGGATATATGAATACATAAGAATCTTCATTCTAGAAGGATTGCCTCCCGCAATTCCCAGGAGAAGAGAAGTTAAGCCTTTCAGGTAGAAATGACATCGATGGGAGGCTCTTCCCACTTCCTTAGAGCGAGCAATATCCAAATCACTTCATCTTTTTGGAGGTGGAGTGGATTTTTTTGTATTTACTTTATGCTTTATCGTTATGTAGTATTGTGTTTCCCCGTTCTGTGATGTTTGTCATGTTTTTAGGTGATTTATGTAGTCTTGTTTATTAGGTGATTATGAAAACTCCATGTATATTAGGTGATTAGGGAAAAGTCCTGACTCTGATGCCCAAATCATAAGTCACTGGTCTACATAACAAAGAGATTATAGGGTTCTCCTATGTCGTAAGTATCCAACACGGTCGCCAGACGGAGCCTAATGTTGTACCCAAACCATTTTTTTGGCTTCATTAAGGCATTTTTCTTAAAAGATTCTAGACCTTGTTAAAATGGTGTCAAAATTAAGTTTTTGGGCAAGTCAAGTATGCACTTTGGTCAATGTCATGTCATTCATCAACAGTAATTGGTCAGTACCTGGAGGTCAGAACTTGAACCTGGAACTCAAAGCACGACATATTATGATGGAGAACTACTTCACGAAAGAACTATACTCCTACAAGGTCAATTCAGTGGCCAGAATAGTGTTTACAGAAGCAGATATGTGCCCTATAGCCCAGGGGCTCCCTTCTTTTTGAAAGATCAAATTTAGTTGCATGTGCTTGCAAGTACATTCAATCTCTTCAGAATTAGTCTGGCTTTCTAATGAGCTATCAAGAAAAGTCACCTGAAGTGTAGAACTCTAGTAATTAAAGTCAAAAGCTAAAGGTATGAGGAGGTTACATGTCATAGAGGCTATCAAATTTGTAGTTTATGCGCCCCTGTAGCCCAGGGGTGCCCTTGAATTTGACTCCTTAGATGATTGAATTTGCAGTTTCCATCTTCTGGAGATCTTTTCTAATCTAGTCTAGCTTCACAATGCACCAGTTCATGAGATGGTCTGACATACTGAGTGATCGTGGCATAGGTTCCACTGAGCACATAAATAAGAGCATGGAAAAATGTAGAAATACACACCTGTACCTTTGTAGGCCAGGGACGTCCAACCTTTAGGCCTGTCAGATGGGGTTTTTAGCAGTTACAGTCTTCACGAGACTTGTGCGGAAATACTTCAGCTATCCAACAAGTCTAGCCATCAGCCTCTGGGATTTTTCAAACACTTGTTCATGAAGGGTCAATGTAGAATGCTGAAGAGTGAAGATAACCAAAAAAATGACTATGGAAAATACACATCCCCTTGGAAAAGGCGCCCTTCTTTTTGAGGTCTTAGAAGCAGTTTTCTTGCTTCATCACCTCCAAAGACATCTCTTGTAAGTTGTTTTAGTGACGCATAGAGACTGATGGTGTGCGAATCAAAGCACTCCAACTCCTAGTGTCAGGGGTCAAAGTATGGCATCTAGATGAAAGTTACACTTTTGTCAAATTAGTGATTGCCCCTTCATAGGCTAAGGGCACCCTTGCTTTTGGAGCTCCTAATGTAGCTTTCAGATTCCTTACATATAGTCGTTGGATGTGGAATCCTTCCAATCACGCAATGAACCTATCATCTAGTTAGTAGGGTTTATCATTTATCGACAGCAACAGTTCGAAGCATGAGATGGAAAAATAGAGAAAAGTCTAGAGACCTTGCATCAATTTAATCAAAGGTGCCTAATTTTTTGAGGTGTCAAACATTGATTTTAGCAGTTGCAGCTCCCAACAGACATTTCATCCTTGCTCTACAGGCTTCACAATGGATATCTCAGCTCGGTCATAGCCTCACTCAGTCACCCAAAAATTAGAACTCAATAGGGGCAAATGTAACTTTTGATGAGCTATAAAGTAGGAAGTTAGCAAAAAATATTATAACTTTTGCAAATGGATGCCTGGAGAGTTAATTTTTTACTTTCCAGAATCAGTATGTAGAGACTATTGCTAATTTATTAAAAATAATATTAAATTTGACATTTTACATGCAAGCTTTTAAATGGGTGATTTTCTTCAATAATTTATTAGTGAAGATAACCAAAAAAATGACTATGGAAAATACACATCCCCTTGGAAAAGGCGCCCTTCTTTTTGAGGTCTTAGAAGCAGTTTTCTTGCTTCGTCACCTCCAAAGACATCTCTTGTAAGTTGTTTTAGTGACGCATAGAGACTGATGGTGTGTGAATCAGAGCACTCCAACTCCTAGTGTCAGGGGTCAAAGTATGGCATGTAGATGAAAGTTACACTTTTGTCAAATTAGTGATTGCCCCTTCATAGGCTAAGGGCACCCTTGCTTTTGGAGTTCCTAATGTAGCTTTCAGATGCCTTACATATAGTCGTTGGATGTGGAATCCTTCCAATCATGCAATGAACCTATCATCTAGTTAGTAGGGTTTATCGTTTATCGACAGCGACAGTTCGAAGCATGAGATGGAAAAACAGAGAAAAGTCTAGAGACCTTGCATCAATTTAATCAAAGGTGCCTAATTTTTTGAGGTGTTAAACATTGATTTTAGCAGTTGCAGCTCCCAACAGACATTTCATCCTTGCTCTATAGGCTTCACAATGGATATCTCAGCTCGGTCATAGCCTCACTCAGTCACCCAAAAATTAGAACTCAATAGGGGCAACTGTAACTTTTGATGAGCTATAAAGTAGGAAGTTAGCAAAAAATATTATAACTTTTGCAAATGGATGCCTAGAGAGTTAATTTTTTACTTTCCAGAATCAGTATGCAGAGACTGTTGCTAATTTATTAAAAATAATATTAAATTTGACATTTTACATGCAAGCTTTTAAATGGGTGATTTTCTTCAATAATTTATTATTGGCACCTTTCGTAATATTTAATTACAAATTTGCATGTTAAGAGGAGTTGAATATTTTAATATTATTTTATTTTCGGGACTCCGAGTCAGTGATAGTTGAACTAAGTGGGGTCCAATAAGAAGATTTCTTTTGAAATCGGGGTTTTATTATTGCAGTTCGTACCATTAAGCTACAAATTTCTTTATTTCTTTCAAGATGGCGTGAATCTCTCTCACATCAGGTTGAGGAGCAAGCAAATTTCTTCACTAAGTGGGAAAATTTCTTCAACAGTCAACATTCTAAGGCACTACAAAGATTGCTTTTAAATTTCCTTGCAGGTACAAGTCCAAATTAATCAGCAGATATCAAGACAAGGTGGCGATTTTAGCAGAAGAAAAGAATTGAAAACTTCTATCTTCTATCTTAATTTCTTCCAGTTCTCATCCTAATTTCTTTCGCATGTTTGAGAATTCAACGACTTTTGAAAAATCTAATCATTTGGGTTGGTTGTGTACGACTTCCTCTACAAAACCCATGTGTTAGAAGTTCTTAGGAAAATTTACTCCAGAGCATCGATTCTCAAAGCTTTGATTTTCTCAACAAAATTCCTTTGCATGGTGGAGTAGAAGTCAATATTTTTTGAATTTGACATTGTGGGTTGTCTTAGAATCTTCTTCTGTAAAAAACCCATATTTCATATTTTCTCAAAAATATTGCCCCACATAGCCCTTACTGCCCTCAGTTGCTTTTTTTGGAAAAGCTTTTGCATGTCAAGCTAAAAGGAATTTTTTCACAATTTTGATGTTGTGGGTTGTCTTAGAATTAATTTTTGTACAAAACCCATGTTTCAAAAATTTTAGCAAAAATTGCCCTCCGACAGGCTGCTTTTAGCCTCAATAGGTCACTTTTAGCTTCCGAAGAAAGTTGTCAGAATATAGTCGAATTTACAATCAACGGGCGAGCTTTTTAGAATGTAGTTCACGCAAAGTGAATTCAAGAAAAAATTAATCTTAATTCTTGACTTTATTAGAAAAGCTGACACCGATTTGTATCAAGTGCATTTAGAGGGTTGACAGGCGTAGTCACTCAAGTCCATATGGTTTCATGCCTCGTATAGCTGATAGCCTCCAAAGGCCAGTTTAGAGGGTTGGAAACCGTTGGAATTCTGCATGTGCAGTGAGTTCATGTGTATTTTGCAATTAGAGTGTTCACAGTCAAACTTCACAGTTTCATCATGCAACACCCTTCCATAGAGAAAACTATGAAAAGCGTGAGAAGTGTCAGAGACATAAAGTCATAGAAGAAACAATGGCCATCACTTCAGTTACGAAGCCACCCGAGTTATCAGTCAGTCAAATGCCAGTTTTAGTGTGCAGATATTTCCAGGATTGCTCAAGTTGCTGGCAAGCAGTGAATTGGCAGTTAGAACATGTGATGACCTTAGATGGTGATGCAGTCAACCACCTCATGGAGGGGTTACTTGCTTGAGATCATGGCTAGTGAACTCCAGGTCCCATCTTTCAGGATAAACATTAGACAAAATAGTTAACTCGCCACTTCTTTTTGAGTTAACTCGTTGTTCCGCATCTCATGCCATGTCTATTTTGGAATCATCTCTATATAGTTGGATTTTTCTCTTAGTTTTCATTTCAATAAAGATGTGCATGCTTGCACATTTTCCATTTAGATTAGATGTTTCGGTTAATTGATGATAGCTTTCCATTTAACTGTATAGTTTCCTTTATTAGAGTTTAGCAATAAAATATTGCATGCTTGCAAGACTGTAGTTGACTCAAGGTGATTTTAGGGCTCCCTACACCTTTGATGTCTATAAATAAGAGCTTTCAGCTCATTTGTAATTAACTTTTGCACGAGATAGTAATATATGTTGAACCCACCTTGCCTGCAATATTGCTGATTTTGTAGTTGTTCACGAGTTTTATTAT
Source organism: Sequoia sempervirens (assembly GCA_007258455.2). Taxonomy (NCBI): domain Eukaryota; kingdom Viridiplantae; phylum Streptophyta; class Pinopsida; order Cupressales; family Cupressaceae; genus Sequoia; species Sequoia sempervirens. The sequence goes on along the minus strand of VDFB02373365.1, from coordinate 128,975,639 downwards.
GATGATGAATTGTTATGCCACTCAGGTTTCATGTTATTATCATGGTGAATGCTTATCTTAGTTAAATATAGTGGCTAGTTTGATTGTGGATTATATGTGTGTTTCGTCTATGCAATTTATTGTTCTCGTTGGCTATTCTTTGTTTTGTTTCTAATAAGCCTATTCGGATGAGCAAATAGTTGAGCCCACCTTGCCTTCATGTTGTGAATCTATACCTAAAGCTTATCATATGATGTGTGTGATAATAAACCTATTTAGCCAAGCAAATAGTTGAACCCACCTTGCCTTCACGTTGTGAATCTGTACCTAAATTTTATCATATAGAACATTCTTGCTCCATTTCCTCATTCTCTGTTTTCTTGAGGAAATTGGATAGATTTAAAGTAGTTAGTTTAGTTGTAGTTAATGATCTGCGAAACTAGAAAATCCTTAGCTGCAACATTCTTGGTTTTCTTAATCTTGTGCTTCTTAACCTTGTGCCTCTTCCAGTTGAGAATAAAAAGATAAGACTTAGGTTACTTTTCTTTTCCACGCATTTCAGCAACACAAGGGAGCTTCCCCTCCTAATTTGAAGAGCACTCATTACATAGTGTGCATAGTTGTCCATACCAACTTGCACTCAAGAGGTGCTAATTGTTACACCAACACACATTAATAACACTCACCACTTGCACATTTATTCACTGTAGTGTCAACTGATGCTTTAATGCAGATTTGATAGCATACACTTCATTGCTCTAAACCAGTGTATTATACAAAGGAAGAACTAGAGGGAGCATTCACTTGGTTTTACCGTCACAAAAATCAATGGGAAATTCGTGTAAACACTCAAAGATCTTTGAATGAGAAGAAAAACTGCAAACCCTTCAAAGAAAACCCTTACAAGACTCGAATTATCTCACTGCTAATTGACAATTTATTCAATTAAATCATATTTTCTATGCTTTTTTTTTAATTCTTTCAAACCCTAGGTTTATATGGTTTTCTAAATACTATCAATTTTTGAAGTTGAAGCTATGTAGAAATCGCAGAAGCTGCAAATGGGGGCTCAAAAGCCTCAAATCCTCTCTCCATAGGTCTGTCTATACCTTCAGTCGTTTTGCTGCTTAGAAAATCTCCTGGGTTTTGGTTTTGAAATCGTTAAAATTATGTTGGAATTTTTTATTTTTAGGGTTTTGCTTTCAAGTTCCGCATTTAATCTATCAAAGCCTTGCTTTTTTGTTTTCTTTTAATTTTTTTAAATCTGTGGTTTGAAATTGGAAGTTTGAATTTGGCAGTAGCTGGTAGGTCTATTACGATTCTGCTCAATTCTTCTAGTATTGTTTGGGCTGATAATGTTCAATCAATATTCATTAGTGCAGCATGCCCGATTACCGGGTTTGAGGCAGATACACTATGTAACTTACTATATGACGGATGCGTGCACTGCATTTCACCACAACAAAATAATGCTCATTTTCATGCTCGTGCTCATGTTCATGGCCATTACATTATGGTTATGATCTAGAGAAAAAGTGGTCTATTTTTTTGCATACATTTTGGGAAAATATAGGAGTGATCTGTAGTCTATTTCCACCAAACCTGTTATGAAGTAATATGTAGTCTGTGATTTATTTTGAGTGTTTGTTTTGCATTATATCTTCAAATAATGCAAGTCTCAAACCAATATTTGATGTTTTATCTGATTTTCCCAAAAAAAATTATAGTATTTTTGCATTACTTCTTTAAATATCTAGGTCTATAATAAATTGCATTTTTTGTCCAGTTGGTTCTGGATTCTTAGAATTTGTTAGGTTTTTTGGTACCTGTATTCAATTTTTTTTTTTAATTATTATTTTTAATAGAGAAAACTTTTATTTTCAGGATGCTAAGCAGATTAAGATTACCTTGGAACGAAATCTTCTGCTAGCTAGATTTGTAGTTGATGATAGGATAGATGTAGAGGTTAGTGAGCTTGGATCACTTTGGTGGTTAAAGCTCAAAAGCCAGCTTGGGCAAACGGATCATCCTTTACACTTAAGAAGAAAATCACTAAGAAACCTGCAATTGTGGCCAAGAGCAATGTGTTGCCAACCTTTAAAATTGAAATACAGGATGACATGGATGATCTCATTGATGAGGACAGTTTGTTGACAGAAGAAGACTTGAAGAAGCCTGAAATGCCACTTGGTCTGTATCAAATTTTTGTATTGAGGGTTTTCCAATTGTGTTTTTTCTTCTGAAAATCTGCCTCAAATTTTGGTTATGGTTATGATTGCGATTGTGCTCATGATTTTTCTTCGCAAATACCATGATCATGATCATGATTGTGCAGATGATTTCCATGCCCATTCACATCAGAGTCGTTGCAACACCCACGATGATGATGATGATGAGCATGACCACCTATGGAATGTTACAATCAGGAAAGTGCCTATGTCTGCTAGCACAACCATCCACAAGTAGATATAACCCATGAAAGTAAGCACCACCGGGGCTACTCTAGTCAACAGGGAGAATGCAACATTTATGTATATTTTCCTTACTAATCTCTGCCCTATTTTCATTGCACCAACAATCTTCCTTTATCACTTGGAATTTGAGCTACGTCTGCAGATTCCATGGATACCGCAGAGCCTTCCACACCCATAACTATCCCCACATCTGCTACTGCTAATGTCAGTTCATCATTAATTCCATCATCCACCATGGCAGTCATGCCCTCCTGCTTTAGCTCTCCATTAAATCTCAGCTTGTCTTCTGGGAGTAATTAGGCACGAACTTCAATTTCTTCTACCTGCACACCATCACCAAGGCTCCTCTATCAGTTAAAAATGTTGTGATAGGATTTCCTACTCAAATTAGCCATTTAAGGCATGTATACTGAGTGAGAAGTTAAAACAGTATCACCTGTGACTGTGACCATGAGCGATTTGATTCCTAATTTCTAAAATTAGTAAGAAACCAAAAAAAAACTTAATCCATGAAAGCAGAGAATTTTTTTTATTATTTATTGAAATATATTGAAATCTCTCACCTCAGCAGATGGCTCAATACCTTGTTGTCTATAGTATGCTACCACTGCCATGGCCATAGGATGTGCTGATTTACTATCCAGGCTTGATGTTCTGTATATATTTATTCATTTCTCTTATTACCTTATGATTATCTATGGATATATATGAATAGATCTAAATAGAAAGTTTCAGAAAACTTATGTTAGAAATTTTTACATACCAATGCAACAAATTCTCTCTATTTCTGGCCTCTAAATCCACAAACTTGATGTCCACCATTTGAAGTTGTCCTTCTGTGAGAGTCCCTGGACCTTGTGAAAGGCTACAACTTTGAGCTTTCCAAAGGCTTCTAGAAAGTCTCCACCTTTGATAAGAAGGCTAATCCTTGCAGTAGGGGCCAAGCAACAAACAGTAGCAATAGGGGTGGAGATGAAAAGAGCACAGGGGCAAGCAAAAACCAGAAAAACAAGCACTTTGTATATGATCTGGTACTCCAAGAATTTTTCTTTTACAGTAAAATTTTGGCTTTAGTTTCCTCTATCTCAAGGATTTGTATTACCGTCTTCTTTTTTGCATAGGATGGAATTTCTGACAAGTCTGTTGATTACAAATTTACTGAACACTACAGTCATGGGAATAATAAAAGTAAATGGAACAACTACTGGGTTTCAGTATACCTTTGACAAAATTTTTTGTCACTGGTGGAGTTTACAACAGTAGTTTCAGCAATGCCTTCATATTGCTAGAACTTTAACTTTGTAACACTAAGATATATATATTATAAATCATATTTTATTCAACAATTGTCATTAACATTTATGATTTGACAATTGATGTTGTTACCATTTATCAACTGTGTGATTTTTTTTCAATTATGTATTTAATTTTGTACATTTTGTGTAAATTATGTGATTTTTAATAAAATTATTTTTAATATATATAACCATCTCCATGTTGTCGTCAAAATATATTTTTTCTTTGCCATCCCTAAAACCTCAGATACTTGGAGAAATAACATTTTAGGTTATCTAAAACTACATGAAAGTTCATGTTGCTTTTGCCTCTTCTAGATCCTTCTTAAATAATCTTATATCTCACTTTCAATAGAGGAAAACAGAGATTACTAAGCTGAACCAAATACCAAAGGATCATCAAATACTACCCCTTGAGTGCGTAGGAAAAATAAAAGATAGTTTGGAATCATTGGAGAAGTATACAACCATAATTGTCTTGTGTTCTTATAATACCAAACTATTTGTTGGTCGAAATAAAAGACCAAATGTAATGATGACATTCAACCAAATCTAATGATGATAGTTGAGGTAATCCTAATTGTGAGAAAGTAATTAAAGTAAAATCTAATGACAACTCTCAACCAGGATTGGAGGTTTGTCTTTTGTTTCCAGGTGTATTTATCAAAGAACAATTCCTTAGTTATCTTACTGTCCTGGCTCCTTTGACTTGTCAATAAACCTAGATCCATATGCAAAAAGGATGAAATACAAAAAGTTCATGGGAGTACGGATGTAGAAGTCCTAGACAGGATAGTGGAACCAAAAAGGAAGTATAATTGTAAGTTATTGAGCTGTTTTAAAATATGAGAATATGGATCTTAAATGTACATGATTTAATTGAAGACTAATATCAAAAGACAATTTTGACATTAAATTTTTTGAAGGAAGTTGTGTGTTTCTTAATCAATGTGTTATGTATTCATGATGCATATTTTGTAATTTGTATTTTCAATTTGAAAAGTGTGTAATACAAGCCTCTTGTGTGATGGATTTACATGATACATTGCATTTTTGTGAAGTTACTACATAACAAGCCTACAAACTAACAAGATAGTTTTTAATCTGTTGCACACTCCTCGCAATGGTGTTGGTACCATAATTTTATAAAACTTAGGGAAAATGGTATTTAAGGGAAAATGAACAGGATTTTGAGATTCACGACCTTTGCAAGGTGTTTGAGTGTTAATTAACAAATTAGGAGTTACAATGGTGGTATCTACTAAGTATTTACAACAAAAGTGCAAAGGGGACATGGAGAATTTACTACTTTATCTGTCACTCCTTTATCTTTAGACATGTCTTCTCTCTATCCATCTATCTCTCTCCCCCCCTCTCTCTCCCTCTTTATCTTCCACTCCTTTATCTTTAGACATGTCTTCTCTCTATCCACCTATCTCTCTCCCCCTCTCTCTCTCCCTCTCCCTCTTCCTAAACCTCTATTTCAATATCTCTTTGTCTCTTTATCTCTATATCTCCATATTTCTTCTTCCATATCTCCATCTATCTCTAACTCTTAACTCTCCATATTTCATCTTCCATATCTCCCTCTATCTCTATCTCATTATCTCTCCATCTCTCTCCCTCTATCTACCCCTATATCTCTCTTTACCAATTTACTTCATGTATACCATAAATTGCAAAGAATAGACCAAAATTTTCACTAATTGTCATTGACTTTCCACAACTCTTCAGCATACCCATTGCACACCAAGGTGTGATTGCTAGTATAAAGTAGGCCTCAAATATATATTTGTAGTAGAAGAGTTTATATTATCAATATTATAAATTTCTATAGAAGGATCTTGTGTTGTAGACAAACACGTGTGTGAATATCCCATAGTAAGGAAATTGTAATGATCAATAGCTTTTTCCTTGTGGGGAGTTGATAAAAAACATAGTGAGTAAAGAGGGAAGCACTTACCCTACACTTTAAAAGTGAACATATCACTAGTTCCATGTGTAGTTTATTTAAATAGATGCATAGGTAATAAACAATATTGTTTGCCTAGTGAGGAGTGATATAAAATAGTGAGAGTAAATAGGTAAGAACTTACTTTAAAATATAATTTAAAACTTATCATATCAACATCAATAGTTTCATGTGTAGATGGAACACCAATAAGCACATAAATTGATGTTTCAAATTTTTTGTGCAAAGGTAAGCCACTCTAACCAAATCCATCAAAACAATAATCTCATCTTTTAATAGAACTCAATTTATGTTTTCCTGTTACTTTAGCAAAACATTTATTGTATTTATTAGTTAAATTACACTTTATTATTAAATTGAAAAGGTTACATTAGGAACAAAAACACTTATAAATTAGGGGTACTTAATCTCTAGTTAAAATAAAACTTGAAAAATAGGAAATTAAATAAACAAAACATTTCTCATGAGATAAGTTTGTGAAAAAGGAATGATGTATTCATGATCAATGAAATATGATGTTGCATGAATTTTGTATGTGTTATATCTTTGTAATATGTTGATAATATGAAATATGCACATTCTAAATATTAGATCTAGCTATATCACTATTGATGCTAAGGTTCACTTAACTTGGCATATTATGATGCATGAGTTATAGCCAAAGAAAATATAGTCCAAGGTTGGAGCACCCAAAAAGGTTTGTATATGCATGGTTTGGATTACACTTTTAAATATATCAAGTTTTGCATACTCTAAGATGATGCAGACATTAATTAAGATCAAACTTCAACTTGAACTGAAAATCATATTAGATCTTACTATGTTGATAAAATTAAGCACTTGTAATCTCTTAAAAAACTACATGACCTTGATTCCTTGTGTGCGACAAGTAGGTAATCCAAGATGGTGAACTTAGATGAATAGATTATGCCTAGCAATTTTACATGTCTATTTTTAAAACTTTATTGTTTAAACCACAACATTAGAGATATGTATTTTAGTTTTTAGATGAAGTTAAGTGACATATGTTGTGTGTCATAGTACATATTTATTAAATGTGCAAAAGAATTAATTAGAAATTTACTTTAAAAGTGATTTATATAAGTTTGAACTATAAAGGGGTTGTAACATATGGTATTGAACTAAGTTCAAAAAATAGGCCCATGACATTGATATGATTCTCTTTCATGATCATGAGATAAATTAATGCAAATGAAAGAATATCCTTATTAGTTAATTTTAGTCATAATGAAATATCTTATACTTGATGTTGATCAACATGACTAGATTTGCATGCCATATAACTTAACCACTCCTAGTAACTTATTTTCTCTATTCCATTCTTTAGTATGATTTTATTGAAGTATGCAATTTACTATTATTTTCTTCATCTTCTTTCTCCCACATTATTTGATAAATATCAAAAGTAAGGATCAACTACTTTAATTTGGGATCATCCATTGTGCCATACAACCTACTATTACATTCTCAAATTAAAAGAGTGTTGCTTGAACTTACATTCTACCTAACCTGAAAAATATATTTTTTGTATTTAGTAAATCTAGCGAATTCAAGAGGATAGGAAATAATTTATTTGATAGTAATATAGCTTATGTAAGAAACATAAAGGATGGGATTTTGATTTGCATAATTACTCTCAAAATGTTTAGTTAACTAGAGGGTCTCAATCCTTACGAGAAGACCACGTTTGAAACAATATGGAATCAAATAATGTAAAGGAAAATTAGATATTTTAGTGAATTATTGAGATCCAAAGAGGTAAAACTTAGGTCTTGTAGATAATAATGCATGGTCTTGAGATAAAAACAATAGATAATAATGCATGGTCTTGGTAGTGTAAAGTTGTTGCAGTAACCTACTAAATTTCTTTTAGTAACATTAATGGAAGATACTAATAGACATAAGTTTAAACATAGTTTAATGAATTTATAATACTTGTTTGAATTTAGTAGTTTTCCCACATTCCCATAATATCATTCTTTTTACAAAGATCATGAATAATTTGTATATATTAACATTCATAGCTTACATTTTCATCATTTAAGTTCTTGTAGTATTTTTTAATAATTTTAATGATATTATTCTCTAGCACAATACTTAAGAAGATTTATTCAAAATCTATTATTACTTTGAGGATTAGATTTTATATTAGACCACAATACTATGTCCCACTTTTTGGCTAAAGTAGGACATTGAAGTCAACATTTTTCATCAAATTTTTACTTTATGAAATCTATAGCAAAAAACCATTAATAATTTGGTGATGATGTGAACTAGTGATTTATGAGGATTTGTGTGTAGATTCTAAATATATATTTTAAAAATAATATAGAAATAAATTGTGAATTTTTTGCGTAAATTTTAATAACTTATTTTCTATAGTAAATAACATTTTTAAAAAGTGATGTTTATGTTGTAACACATAATTTTTAAATTAAAAGGATAAATTTATAGTTTTTAAAATATAGATTTTTAACATCGATATCTAGTCCATGGATATTTTTCATAATTTTTTCTTGCATATTTGTTTTTTAATTAATTTTTGAAGCTAGAGTAATTATAATTTGGACATAAATATATGTCGCAACACATAACTTGTTTCATATGTATCAAAATTCATTTTTTTGTTGAAACAAGGACATCAATACCTAGGGGAAAATATTTTTTAGATTTTTTTTTTCTTTTTTTAATTTTTCCGCACATGTGAAACAAATACCTTGATGTTTAGTGAAAAGCTTACATTCACAAGACATAAAAAAATAAATATAAAAATAAAATTAACAGTATTCAAAAGTATACTTTTTGGAAAGCTTATAATAAGGGTTGCATACCTATAAAAGATAAATTATAAATTAATTTATTTGGGGACCTTAAAAGGTTAAAAAAGTGGGTTTTTGTCAACATTTTGATAGGTGCAAAAGAGACTCCATTATGGTTATGATTTAAGACTAGAGGGGTTCTATCCAAGGAGATCTTATCTAACTCTCTTCAATTAAAATTCTTTAGATGGAACCACTCAAGGCTTAATTCATTAAATTCTCTAAAAATATGTGATTTTATGCAAAAATTAGGATGTCCTAAAAGTGGGACTCATTATTGTAGGATCAAAATAAAAGTACTAACTAGAATTGCTTTACAATTTGAAATTTATTTAAAATATATTTAATATTTTTCAACTCTATTAGTAAATTTATAAGTAGATTTGTATCTACCATGTTATTTTAATGCAACTATGTGAGCTGACTTAAACATATTAAATCTATTTTCACTTAATTTAGAGTTGAAAGTTTGGCTTACAGTTTATATTTTTCCTTCCTACAAGCTATTTTTATCAATGCAATTTTTTTTGTTATACTAGCTTAGAATTTAATTTTTAAGAATTTAAAATTATCTTTTAGAATGGCATGTTCCACTCTTCACATTATTTCACACTCCTTGTATATAGACCATATGATATCCACATTTGATTTATATTAAAGGGAAGGATATTAGAGTTGAAATCCGTAATAATTACCATCTAATTAAGTAGCAAGAGTTTGTAGGTTTGATTGAATCTAGGAACCTTTTTACAATGAGATAAAGGAAATTACATAATCAAGTATTGATGCAGGAGCATCCCGGGTGTATGACAATCCTTGTCACCTAACAAATGTGTGATTTTTCTTGCAGTTAATTTAATTTCATATTTTTGGTTGTAGTGCTCCTCCATGATTCACCCTTTCAGGATGTTTGATAAATGCCGATATTGGATTGTTTGAGTTAAATTTGTTTTATAAGGTTGTTTGATTGTTATTGAGTTAAATAGATTATTAAATAAATTATGTTGTCAAATAGATATGTATGTTGCTCTTGGATAGTTGAATTATTAAATTATAAAGTGATTTTATAATATAAAGATAATTATTATTTAATGTTGAGTTTTATTAATAAATTAAAAAGGTGGGAAATATTATAAAATAAAATATTAAAATTGTGAAGAGAAAATGGTTAAATTGTAAAAGCAATTAAAAAGATAGAAGAAGTAATTTCAAAGCACATGTATGACTTTGAACTAGTCATTCTTTGGAAACTTCTTGTTTTTACGATTTTTTTATCCGCTTTTTGTTTTTGAAAAACAAAAGCTTTCCTTGGTTATAAAATATCATTTTGGGGAGATTTTGGGTTTTCATCTTCAATTTTTAGTTTTTGAATGAGAATTGGGTCGAAAATAATTTTTTTTGTACAATAGATGCATTTTTTTTGTGGATCGTTGCAAACGTAACAACTAATCTCAACATCGTTCTTCCATTTCTATAGCGTTGGAATCCAAGTTGGTTTGTATTTTGTCTATTGTGAAATTGCTCCCATTTACTATAAATGAATTCTTGCCTGATGTTGTAGCTTGGAAAAAAAAAGTAATTTCCATTATTCTAATTCCATTTTGAAATTCTTATCGTTCTCTTATGCCTATCGTTTGCATTTGTCCGAATCTAATATAGCATAGGCCTATTTTTTTTATTGTTTCATTTGGCATTCCCAATAACTCCTTCCTAAATATTGTCATTATTTAAAAGCTCACAACTCTTAAAAAATTTGCATGCTTTGCCTTTGCTTGCACAGTCATAAGAAATGGTTGAGGAAAATGGCCTTATACCTACCAAATTGCTTTTGCCTGAAAGTTTTGATAAAACCTTTTCGTGCATATCCTGAAGGCATTGCATTCTATGGGATGACATTGCTTTCACCAGCCATATGCATTTGCTTGAAAGTTTCTGAAGACAGTAGACATATCTTCTTAGGTTGGCGAGCATCTTTTCACTCGAAAATGATCAACAACTTTTGAAGTATGAGCCTTGCTTATGAGCTGAATTCTCTTGAAGTAAATAGTTGATCTTGCAACTCTTTTTGGCCTTGCAAATGTTGAAACAACAGCTCACTAATGTCCCAACGTCCTCACAGAACTATGCATGTTAAGTACGAATCTAAGCTTTGATTCCTTGCGGTATTGACTATTTGCCATATTAAAGCTAATTCGTTTTAATGTCGAATCCTTAGAATCCATTTCTTGGCTGCACCTTGGCTGTGATTTACATCTCGTATATGCCCCCTTGTTATTCGTCGATGTTGCTTATAGATTGGGTGCGATTTGTATGTTTTTTTCATAGTAAACAAAGTTACCCTTATATTGAGTTCATTGTTTAACTCAATTTGGGTGAGGTTCCATTTCATTTTACCTTGCTAATGAGCTTCTGCATGGTTTCTATTTTATGTTTAAAAATGTGAAATCCCTCATATATTCGATGCATGCTCATCCTCAGCTCAAAATATATATTTTGGTAGAGCCACTACTTGAATCGGTTATGCCTTGCCTAGCCAACGATCTTAAGAATGACTTTCGATGCTACGTATGGCCTATATTGCATGCCTAGCATTTGGTATTTTGACTTGCATACACCATAGGTTTGGCAATCGATATTGTGTCTTCTATTATTCTACTGCAAGTGCGACCTTTATTGGATGAAGTATGTGCTATATATTAGATTCAAAGCATACCACATTGCTGTAGGGTTTGATCCTTATCTTCAACCTATGTATTTTAAATTTGATAACCCATATCTTAAGTGGCATATTGTTAAAAATCCTTCTTGGTATGATTCCACTTTCGGATCGATTTGTATTTAATAGTAGTATGATTTCATGTTGTTGATGTGATTTACATGTCAAATGGAATTTAAGTAGCAGAATGGTTTTAGTTTATTTAAAACCTAGATATACAATATAATATTATATTTGACTGTCATTTGTGGATTTTATATATATATATATATACTCGTGGTTCAATCATCATATATATATATATGTATGTGTCTTTGTAGGTGGTTACCACTTTGTATCTGATTTATTATTTCTGAAAACAACTTCTAGTTGTAATATTTATTCATATATAAATTAAATAAGGAAAGAATAATTCTACATAAGTGAATGGTTGATTATGAAATTGAATAGGGCATTTGATTTAAACTTTAACTTGGTTAATTAAAAGAAAGATTTGATTTATATCTTTTATAGATAAGCAAACTTTCGATTGAAATAAGGTTTGAGTGAAAATGAGTAGTATAAAATGTAGAAGTGAGGTTTATATATATGTAGTTATACATGATTGTTTTACTTACTTGTGTGCTTGTTTGAATCATGTATTGGATAGTTGATTGAGATGTCTATAGTTAATTAGTTATTATTGTCTAGAACCATTAGTCACAAGACGATAACCATTTACTTATAGAGAATCATTCCCAATAGTTATTGATGGAGGTTATAATGTTTAAATATATATAAATCATAGCATAGTAAAAGATTATTTTTTCCTTGAGATTAATTCATTTTCTTTAGATAAGTGTAATAAAAGTAAATAGAAAAGATTAAAATGTTATTTAATAAAATAGTTCTAATTTGAAAAGTGGTTATTAGGTAGTGTATTCAATTAAGGGAATTAGTTATTTCTTCATTAGGTAATTTAGAGTTATGGGAAAGTTGATATCACGTGAAGATATGATATTAAAATAGGTTATATAGTTTAATTTGATTTAAGTATATTTAGGTGATTGAAGGATTTATTTAAATGATTAAATGGGATTTTGTTCATAATCATTATGTGGATTTTGTCAATAATTGAATAGTAAATTGGTTGATGAGTATTATTAGGTGAATTGCTTGTTAGGTAAAGTTAGTGATTATGAAATGAATTTAGAAAATGTGCAAATAATGTCTCCCTTGGATGCACTGTTGGTTGATTTTACTATTGGTTATTGTGGTTGATTTTGGTTGTTGTTTTATGGAGGGAGCTTTTGGGTCAAATGGTTGTTGAGAGACTTCCAGAGGCTTTGGAAAAATATCTTGAGTTTTGGATTCATGTTTTTGTCATTTTGAAAGTGGATTGATTTTGTACTTGGTTTGTGTTCATGAGGGTATTTATCCATGCACTATTTACTTGTTATTATGGTTGGGATTGGTGAGCGAGATGGTTCATGCCATGCTCTAGATATGTGATTCTTGTGGCTTCCTTTTGGTGTGCAAGATGGATTTACCCTATTTGATGTGTTGGGTCTTTAGTTGCTAGTAGGGGGAGTGGCTTTCAATGGGGGTCGAAACCCAAAGTGGTGTCTAGGGTAACTCATTGTGAGTTTCTTTAATCCAGTGATAACTTAAAATGAATTAGGGGGTTGGGTAGTCCACATTAATCAAGATAATGATATGCCTCACTCATGGCTCAAGTGCTTGTTTAGTCTTGAGATGAGTGGGAAGACCTAGAATGGAAAGATCAACTACCCTGTCTTCTTGAAAGGTATGTTGATCCCACATGAGTTTGTATGGGGGTTGGTATTTTGTAGAGGTTGTCAGGGTAACTCAGGATGAGGGTCGGTAGTCTAGGAAGATTCACCAAGGTAACCCATAGCAAGCTATGTGATGGCGTTCCTCCTTATAACAATCTAGCATTCCCTAGTCTTGTGTTCCCCTTTGTTGTTTGTGTGCCCTGGAAGTGGTGTCTTTGTTATGTGACATTCATGTTATACTATATTATGTTGGAGCCATGTCAGTATTTTTGTGTTAGCCTCCTGTCTTTTTAATTTTTTGTAGTGGGACCTTATTGTTATCTCCTAGCACGGGGGGTGAACCTTAGGGTTCCACATGGTTGGGTGGATTGTACTTTTCCCTCCATTGGGTTTCTATTATTGTTGTTCATGAGCATGGAGGATGTACCTTATGTAGCAGATTCTGAATCTTGTACCAGTTCGAGTGACAGTTGCACATGTTATGTATTGTATCTATATATCATTGTATCATGTAATGTAATCTTGATGTATTTTTCCCATTGTATCTAGGGAAGCAGTGATGTAATCTTGTAACAATGTAAGGATGTACTCCTATGTAAGAGAATTTGTATATGTACCTTTTGGTTCTTTTTATATGATCTTGTTGGCTATTTATCTGATGTTGTATTATGGAATTGTATGTGTTTATTCATTTAATGCAACAGGTTTAAAATGAACTTGTAGATTGTTAATCCACGATGTATAGATCTTGTTAAGTAGGTTTTTTCGTAATGTAGTCATTGAACCTTAGAGGAAATAGTTAACTCATATGTTATGTTTAGTTATGTATTACATTTCATGTTATTTCACTTAAAAAAAAATTGTGTCATCATTGTAGTTAGTTGTGTTGTCCTCTGGGGTTCATTGGCGGGGCATTACATTGGTTTTGGTGTGTAGGCAAGAATTGGAGAATTTAATTTCATGCTCTTCCAATAGAATTCAAGTGGAGTCATAGGAACAATTTGAATTAATTGTTTAATTAATTCTTATGCTCACTTTGAAATTTAAAAATCAGAATTGTTAGGCAACATTTGTATTTTAATATATTGTCTTTTTAGTGAAAATTGTAAATTTTTATTAAAAATAAAAATAAAAAGAAAAAAGAGGCATTGGAGATAGGAAGAGACAGGGAAGGAAAAAATGAGGAATTGGAGAGTTGGCTAGAAAGGGAAGAACCAAGAAATTGGACACCTGGAATGGAAGAAAAAAATTTGGGTAATAGAAAAGAAAAAAATCAGAGGTTGTTGCCGGTGAAGGTTGAAGAGAGAAGCTAGAGAAAAGTGTCCAAAAATTTAGAATTGATAGAATTTGTGATTCCCCACCGTGCAAACCCAAAGGACAATAGAAACAACAAATTACTGGTACACAATTTATTTTTTTGAAAGAAGATCAATTCATAAGATAAACATGAACATATATTGCATATAAGGAAATTATAGAATCACAATGACCATTACATCCTCTGGGGTACATGAGAAGACATCTTGAAGTCCTAAAACTAATACCATAATGATAATGAACGGATCAAGATTACATGAAGATAACATATAACCATCCATGATCAAGGAAATAAAAAGGATACATACATCATTCTATTACATTTCAATTCAAGTTCAAAATTACAATGGTGGAGCATATTTCCACAATTACAACACATCAAGGACACAATAATTTTAGGAGTACATTACATCACTTCGGGAGTACATTACATCACTTCGGGAGTACATTACATCACTTCAGGAGTACATATGCATCCTGTTGTGCAGAGGAAAAGATACATTAAGGAAGAATAAGGTATAAGGTGAAGAGTAGTCTTCAACCAAGTGAAGCTCTGAAAACTCTGTATCTGCTTTCACATCATGAACATAACCTGGAAAACCAATGGGGTGCATAGCACGTTCCACTCGACTGCGTGGGTCAGAAGACCCACCCCCGTGCTAGGAGATGACAAGAAAGACCCACACCCAAATTAGTTAGGTGAACAATGGAAAACAAGACTCCATGACGAGAGCAACAACAACACATGACTACATCTCACATCTTCAACACATAACTAAGAAAAAGTAATGAAAGTCCAACAAAACCAAATGCCAATATAATAGATCAACACTAAACGAAAAGAGGTGCCAACAACAATAGGATCCAAAGCCTTCAAATGAAATCACAATATCAACCAACAATAAATAACAAGGGCACCTTTCATTAACATCAATCAAGTTGCCATAAGGAATGTGTGCAACACTAAAGATAGAACTTGGAGGCTTTAACAACAAACACCAAGAACTAATTGCCTCAACAACATCAACAATTAAAACACTCCCAGAGGCTACCAAACAAATGAAGATAAACGGGTACTTGTAGGAGAGTGTCATTGCATGGCCTTATATGGATTAGCCAGGCAACCTATCACAAGGTACCACCTCCATCTATGGTTATCCAGGATGCCTATCTCAAGGCGACCACTCCTTAGGGTGACTCATGCGAGACCACTTACCTTTCGCGAGGACAAGGCAGTGATCTTACCAACCAGGTCTTCTCATCCCATCCTTAGCCTATGAAAGCACTAACGGTATGGGTGAGACTCATAATTAATCTTGTTTACTGTTTAACTACCCAAACCCACTAATTAATTTTATTAGGTTATCACTTATTAAACAACTCTTCCATGGGTCACCCTAATAGCCCCTTTGTGCGCCAACCCCCATGAAGAGCCACTCTCCCTATGACACCAAAAACTAAATACAAGCAAGGGGTGTACCTCATCTCACATAAAAATCAAGGAGTACATATCACAAAAGATGCAAGGCAAAAACCATCTTGCAAACCCATTCCATATCACTAAAACAAGAACAAAGGAGGTACCACCCACAAAACTCAAAATCAGAAATAGGATCAATGAATCATAAAGGTCCAACCATGGAATAATCAATACAATTCATGTTTCTCCATTGCCTTTGGAAGTCTAAAATACCAAAAATCCACAAACACCCATTGAGGGTAATTCAAACATATCAATTTCCCAACCATCTCAAAATATGGCTATAAGAAAATCATTGCAAAAAGTCCCCTCAATTGAAATTTACATAAATGAAGACTCTTATCATGGAACCACAAAATGACTATATAAGATCTACATAATTCACAAAATGACAAGTGAAGGATGAAAGAGGCAACATCATAACGAGTCCTTCAAACTGAATCAAAATAACATAAACAAGTTATTGCAACATCAACCACAATTACCAACAGTATATTCAGCCAATAGGGAATCCAAGGGGAGACCTCAATTTTCTCCACACATGAAACCCTAACAACTAACAATTTGGCTCAAACCAAGTTTAACCAATTCAACAAACATAACGAAAATAGAAACCAACACTTTTAGAAGATTAACTTCATACAAGAAAGAATACGATAATCCAATAGCAAGGTCTATTAATAGTACATCCAAGAGAGACATGATGAGAAATCAAACAAGCAATAGCAATTCATCCATGATCTCAAACTAAAGATTGCAAATGAGTTCGACGTTAAGGTAAGCTATTTACTTGATCAGATTAAAAGATTATAAATCAATATTTCAAGGAAACTCTATCATCTATGAAGCAATTATCCCAAAACCCTAGTATTAAAGTTTCACTATGCAATGATGCTTTAAGGGTTATACGAGGTAAAGTTCACAAGGATAATTTATTGTGTATCCTACTACTACATTTTATCCATTCATTTATTAAGAAGTAATTTAATATAACTAAAGAAGTTATCTAAGCATATTTCCAATAAACATTTTAGAACATTAAAATCATCTCATACGTTTCGCTAAGACACCAAGAGCAATAAGTTCTGAGGAATGTTTGAATCATCGTTACATTTTTCTAAGGATAAACTATTAGGAAGCATTTTAATATTCAAAACATTCAAGTGATAATTTATATCAAACAATTAAGTCATCATTAATGATTCCTTTACACACCCATCAAGAAACTACTAGAGTAATTAAAGAGCTATAGATAGTGGTCCATAAGTCAACAACTTCAATAAACAAACCAATGCTTAAAACTTTAATGCCCCAATGATATAAAATCATGTATTCCCAACTTACCAAAATTATCTTGGAACTCTAGTTCTTGGAAAGACTTACTAAAATTTGAAGCATCAATAATATAATCATTGAGTATCATATGAATTGACTAAATAAATCATTCTTATCCTCGTTTGCAAGCGATTAGAAACATTAATAATATAATCATCAATAATAAAATTTGAAGCATCAATAATATAATCATTGAGTATCATATGAATTGACTAAATAAATCATTCTTATCCTCGTTTGCAAGCGATTAGAAACATTAATAAATCCTATATGAAATTAACAAGATATACGATGAACAATTAAACTTGGTTTGGATATAAATAAGCTTCTAAGTTCTATGCCTAGCATTAGCAAGGTTCACTTCAATATTATTATTAATTATGAAAATATAAAATATTACCCTTGGTTTTAAAAGCACCTTAACATAATTTCATAACCTAATATGATACGAGATAAGTATAATATGAATGATATTTTAACAAGGCATTAATGAAGTGCATAAAATTATTTTGATGATGCACCTTAACAACAAAATCCCATTTTTCAAAAGTGTATGACAGCTTAAACTAAAAGATCCAAAACTTGTGTTTTCTTAATGTTCTTCTCTTGAACCTATTTTTGTGTTTATTGTAATAATCACAAGGGTTTCTAGCCAAGAGAATTAAAATAAAATCCCAATTAATACTCATATCTCATATTCTCACACATAATTCAATTACAATGCGGCTAGTATATATTAACATTGCTTTAATAAAAATAATAATTGATGGTAATACTTTACTTGCTTTATTTATGCTCCAATATTAATTCATGTATAAATTTTATAATCATTATTACAATATATCTTTCTAATTAATACCTTAATTATTTACACACTTAATTAATTTTATACTTAAGAATAATTGTAAAGAGAAACAATTCCCTTCTATTCCTTTAATATAAAATATATACTTATATTTATCTCTTAGTAAATCCACCTTTGTTCCTTTTAATATAAAATATATACCTCTATTTACTTTTCTAACTTTTAGACAAAACCTAGAATAACTACTTTTATGGCTCTTTTTGTTTGGTTCTTACTTTCATAGCTTCTTTAATTCCTATTAAATAATGTAAAGGAAAAGGCCTACTTAAAGCTAAGCTCACCTTCTTAATTTCACCGTTAAAGAAATAAGGAGCCCTAAACAAACGAAGTTCACATTCATCTTTTTTTTTCCTATCGTTTTCGTTGAGAAGGGAAGAGAAATATGAACAGATGGCGGCACAGAGAAATGAGGCTTTGTAGAGAACAGAGAAAAGGGGAGGCTACCATAACCAAGCCGTCTATGGATCTGTTCCTTTTTTTTATTTTTTTATTTTTTTTGGTTTATCTTCTTAAATTTTGCATCCTATCTGTGTAAAAGTTACATACATTTGTATCTATATATATATAGTTCCATCATTCAATTATCAATGCAATTTAGCAATTGTAAGATGGCAGTCATGTAACAATGCTTACATTCATTAACATGCATATAAACAAATACTAGCACAATAGAACAGCACATATACATATATGATAGCCAAAGCATCGATAATCTATTCATATGTCAATAGAGTCAAATTAACTATTTAAATACAGAATATAATAGAACAGTATTGAAGGAAAAACATGATGTGAGAGATATCATTGAAAGCTCGTTGTGTGTTCTCTTCAATAGTGAGGTATAAACATGTTCAATGAATGCAAACTTCCTTTAAACTGTGTATTCATAGAAACCTCATCCATCAAACGTAGGAAGGAGTAACCAATTTTGATGGACATTCATGCAAAATGGGGGCACCAGAACACGACTTGCTACATTTTGGAAAAATCTCTCAAAGAAATGTGATCTCACGGGCTGCAATGGTCACATGATATGCACTAAAAGATTTGTTTAAAGGCTAAGAAACTCATACGAAATTGGCAGTTGTAAGGCTTGAATATACAACCTTAACCAACATCTGTTGATTTTTGTAGCTTGAAAGGTGGGATGTGGATTTGTTTTAAAGCAACTCAAGTTGGATATGCTTTAAATCACTTTAAAGCAACTCAAGTTATATATGCTTTAAAGCAATTCGAGTTGGATTTTTAGCAACAACAGGATTTTTTTTCTTTAATAGAATGTTTCTGAGTTTGTGAGGATAAGATAAATCCAAGAGTGATTTTATGTGTAATTAAAACCAAAGAAAGCAAGGAAAGATTCTTTCCTTGCACACTAAGTAAAGCAGCTAGGCTCTATAAATGCAAGATTGTTGTAGCAAACTCATGTTGTATTTTCGAAAGAAAAGTTTGTTGTTAGGCTGAATAGAAGATCCAACATTTGCAGGTTTTTTCCCGCATTGGGGTTTCCTAGGTATATCTGTGTTATTGTCTATTTGTGATTGGCTTCTTGTTACTTTTGCTTCCGTTGTTATTAGTTATTAATTAACCCAGTTGTATTATTTGTTATAAATCAGATATTTGATTATATTCTGTGAATTTATTGAGCAATTAATCTATTGCTGGGTTATAGAAATTAGCATGGTATCAGAGCTCTAAACTCTGAATACGAAGCCAAGATTTGTGACACAGATTTCAAGAAAAAAAATCATCAGATTTTCGTCTCCAATTCTTTTTGTGGCTATGGCAACCAGCGTTCGATACAATGATAGGCTTGAGGGTGCGTCTAACTTCTTGTAGTGGAAGGTTCGGATTACATCTATTCTCAAGGAGAACAGGTTGTGGATCTATGCTAGTACAGAAGTGACACCACCAACAAATGATCATGTTGCCTTAGATTCACATGAAGTCAAAGAGGCCAAGGTTCAGAGGATTATCCTAGATGGAGTAAGAGATCATTTAATTCCTCATTTATCAGGGAAAGACACCGCCAAGGAGATGTGGGATACACTCACAAAAATTTATCAGAGCAACTATCAGAGTCGTAAGATGATGCTCAAGGACAAATTGCATAATACCAAGATGTCCAAAGGCAAGAGTGCGACCTCTTACTTGTCCAAGTTGACACAGGTCAGGGATGAGTGATCCGGTGGACATATTTTTAGTGAAAATTGAAGTCTCTCATTTCTCTCCAGAATCAGCACCATCAGAAAGATCTCGGCGTCCTGGTTCCAACGCAACTTGAACAGAGCAAAAAGGAGTCTGTTTGCGTAAGTTATGGCCAGTCAAACCTTGGGTCAAACTAGAATCAGAGGGCATCCAAGAAGCAAAAAAATGATGTCATCAAAAGTTGTCAAAGTTGGAATCATTGCGAAGTGCTCATCAAGATGATTCCGACGGTGTTCGTTTCGTCGAAATCCGACATCATATGCTCAACTTATCAGCGGTCAAAGTTTGCAGTTGACTTTTTAAGTTGGACCGTACGGATGGTGACGTCAGCATTCCGTATTGTACGGACAGTGAAGTGGCCGAATCAGAATCTGACACGTAGCTTCCATGTCAGCATTGTATGGACCAATCTACGGTTGACACGTGTCATCTGTACGATGACGTTAGCATGGTACGGTCCAATCGCAGAGTGACACATGGCAGTCCATACGCCCAGTCAGCAGGTCTACTCAGTAGGCCACGTCATCATCCGAGTCAGTAGGACACGTCAGAACTTGGTTTGCACAGTCAGCGGACACGTCTTCAAATATCAGCGAATTGGATCACGCCACGTGGCACCTTCCGGGTGCGACACGTGGCCCTTCGGTTTCACCTCCGTCAGGGTTGGTTGGAAAGTCGTTTATTTGTTATATTGTTGAGTAAAAAGGTTGGCATGGGATTTGAACTCTCAACCACCCATGCCCGAGAATCTCAGCTCACCGTTGAGCCAACACTGTTGCTCCTAACTGTATATTGCGACGGTTTTATTTTGTTATACAACGGCCGGAAAGTGGCTATTAAAAGCCAGCGGCGGGGGTTGAACCCCCAACCGCCGGCCTCCCAAAATTGCTAACCACCGATAAACCATCGAGCGTTGTTTGTATAATATTGGCATCGGTTTGTTTTCTCAACAGTCCAAATACCGACTGCCTTAAAAATCAAAAAAATCTCTCCATAATTAACAAACAATAATCTTTTTTAAGATTAAAATCAAAACCCCCTAAACAATGAAAGCCCGAGTAATGCTAAGTTGAAGGGCTTGAAATTATTTTATGGGATTTATGTGAATATTTTGAAGATTACTATGTAAAATAAGGGAGATTAAGTTGTTTTTTTGGAGATATGGAGGATCTTCAAAAATATTGTAAAATCAATTGGTTAAAGACCAATTTGAGAAAATTTTATGTATAAAAAGGGGTGTAAGGTGAGAGTGAATTCAAGTTTTTTTTTTAGGTGATGAAGTCTTGATGCTGAGGTGACAAAAGAGAGGTCTTGTGGAGATTCTTTGTGCCATTCTTGTATGCCAAAGCGCTGTTATGCTGTCGAAGTGCTTGGAGGATGGTCTTGGTGCATCATTTGTAATTGATTTTGGAGTTAATCGGATCGGTCTCTCTATTGGAGTGGACCCAGAGACGTAGTCACGTTAGTGACGAACTCCGTTATCAACGTTGTTTGCACTTCTCTTCTTCTCTCTCACCTTCTCTCAGTTTGTTAATTCCTTCATTTTGTTATTTCCTTAAGTTAATTTTGATTTTATTAACTCGGAATAATCATTGTAAAAGTTAAGCATTTAAATACTGCAATATAGTCTAGATCCTATACAGATCAAGTTGGTATCAGAGCACAGTTGACTTTTATTGCAGTTATTTATTTTTTGAATGCTAACGAGATCCAAGATTCAGAAGGGTGAAGGCAAGCTCGAAGACTTTGATCCTGAGATCAGGAAGCGTAGAATATTTCCAAAGATGTCAGTTTCTGGAATGGAGGTTCCTGAAGAAATCAGTGAGCAGGAGTTTCGAAGAGCATTCCTCGAGATGAAGGCTAAGGTGGACATACTTTTTCAAGAGAGACAAGAACGGAAGGAATGTGAAGAAGGTTCGTCGAAGCAAGAAGATCGCAAAGACAAAAAAGGGAAACAACATGGAGATGGTGGCAAGCAACCAAATCATCCCTTTTCTTCTTCTCCTCCCTCTTCTCCTTCTCCTTCTTCTCCATCTTCTCCTCATTCTATTTCTTCTAATCCTTTCAAGAGTGGGAATAAGCCTAAAATTAAATTGGATGTAAAATTTGATTTGCCTAAATATTGTGGTGAACTTAATGCTGAAAAATTGGATGATTGGATTCAACAAGTTGAAGTATACTGTAGAGTCAAGAACCTATTAGATGATGTTGATAGGATCCAATTAGCTACTCTTCGTTTAGGAGGTACAACCTTAACTTGGTGGGAGAGTAAGTCTAAGGCAGAAGTTTCACAACATGGTAGAGTCAGTTTAACTTGGGCAGAATTTATTAATGCTCTTAAGAAGCAGCTTTTATCCCTAGGACATATGCAACAGTTAATGATGGACTGGCAAATGTTTAGGCAAGGAAGGGTCAAACTTCCAAGAGTACACCCATGAATTTAGGAAAAAGGCTATTGCTTTGAATGTTCCTTTGTATACCCAAGACACTTTGTTGAAGTACATAGGAGGTTTGCATTCCTACCTTAGGCATTCCATTTTGGTATTGAACCCTTGCAATTTGGATGAAGTGTCTGTTCAAGCTACACACTTAGAGTCAAGGGGTAAAGGATCTTTTATTGATAAATTTGATAATGATGTAAAGAAATCTTCTAAGAATGCAGAGACAGGGAAAGGAAAGAAGGCAGCTACAGTTAAGAAGGATGAGAAACTTTCTTGCACTCATTGTGACAAGAATGGTCATGATGAAGATCACTGTTGGAAGTTGCATCCAGAACTGAAGCCTAAGTGGGCTCAGAGACGTAATCAGAAACAGAAAGGTAAGGAGAAAGCCATGAATGTTGTTATGGATCTTGGTTCAGATTCAGATGATGAGACTAAGATAACAGTGATGGGTTTGAAAGGTAAAGCTCCTATTTCTGGTGTTTCTGTTGCTAGTTGTGCTTCTACTTCTACAGTTAATGATTTCTCTGAAGATGTAAAAAGGAATGAGCTATTTCATTTAAGGGTTGTTGCTAAGAACACTAAAATTGATGCACTCATAGATAGTGGTTCTCAAGTGAATTTAATTTCAGAAAGTATTGTAAAGAACTTGGGGTTAAAAACTACACAACATAAGAAACCTTATCCACTAGACTGGATTTGTGAAAATGATAAGTTGCAAGTAACAAAACAATGCACCTTAAGGTTCACAATCACTGGTAAGTTTGTGGATGAAGTACAATTTGATGTGGTTCCACTGGATATCTGTGGGATAGTGCTTGGTAGCCCTTATCTTTATGACAGGAAAGCAATCTTCTACAGGGAAAAGAACATTATCACTTGTTTAAAGATGGCATATAGTATATTGTACATTCTCACAAGATTAAGATTGATCGTTCTTTTGCAAACACAGGGCAGTTAAAGAGGGTAATTAATGCAAGTAAAGAGTTAACTCTTATGTCTGTCAGCACAGGTGGTTCTAAACTTGAACTTGGAGTAGCTAACCAGGGTCAGATGTTGCAGGATGCACTTGCAGTACAGCATGAGAAAAGGATGCTTGAAAGCATTGATGGATCCTTGGTTAAAAATGTTCCTGTTGTAAAGGATCGATATGTTGTTGACTTATTCTCTTTCATTTCTGCATTGTTGTTCAGCTTGATGCTAGTCAATTTTTGTTGGATAGTGGCTATGACAATTGATGTAGAAGCTTATGGAAGTGATAAAATAATGTTTATGTTCAACAATATTTCTGCAGTCTTGATTGTACTTGTGAGCTAGGTATTCAGATGTACAGAGGATACAAGACAAGTGGGGAGGCCAAGTCCTCACTTATTGTCAGAGTAAATGCCACTTTTGGAGGTCCAAAAGGTCTTCAGTGGGAAGGCCTGATCCGGTGGACATATTTTTAGTGAAAATTGAAGTCTCTCATTTCTCTCCAGAATTAGCACCATCAGAAAGATCTCGGCATCCTGGTTCCAACACAACTTGAACGAAGCAAAAAGGAGTCTGTTTGCGTAAGTTATGGCCAGTCAAACCTTGGGTCAAATTGGAATCAGAGGGCGTCCAGGAAGCAGAAAAAATGATGTCATCAAAAGTTGTCGAAGTTGGAATCATTGCGAAGTTCTCATCAAGACAATTCCGACGGTGTTCGTTTCGTCGAAATCCGACATCGTATGCTCAACTTATCAGCGGTCAAAGTTTGTAGTTGACTTTTTGAGTTGGACCGTACAGATGGTGACGTCAGCATTCCGTACTGTACGGACAGTGAAGTGGCCGAATCAGAATCTGACATGTAGCTTCCATGTCGGCATTGTATGGACCAATCTGCGGTTGACACGTGTCATCCGTACGATGACGTCAGCATGGTACGGTCCAATCGCAGAGTGACACGTGGCAGTCCATACGCCCAGTCAGCAGGTCTACTCAGCAGGCCACATCATCATCTGAGTCAGTAGGACACGTCAGCACTTGGTTTGCACAGTCAATGGACACGTCTTCAAATATCAGCGAATTGGATCACGCCACGTGGCACCTTCCGGGTGCATCACGTGGCCCTTCGGTTTCACCTCCGTCAGGGTTGGTTAGAAAGTCGTTTATTTGTTATATTGTTGAGTAAAAAGGTTGGCATGGGATTTGAACTCTCAACCACCCATGCGCGAGAATCTCAGCTCACCGTTGCGCCAACACTGTCGCTTCTAACTGTATATTGCAACGGTTTTATTTTGTTATACAACGGCCAGAAAGTGGCTATTAAAAGCCAGCGGCGGGGGTTGAACCCCCAACCGCCGGCCTCCCAAAATTGCTAACCACCGATAAACCATCGAGCGCTGTTTGTATAATATTGGCATCGGTTTGTTTTCTCAACAGTCCAAATACCGACTGCCTTAAAAATCAAACAAATCTCTCCATAATTAACAAACAATAATCTTTTTTAAGATTAAAATCAAAACCCCCAAAACAATGAAAGCCCGAGTAATGCTAAGTTGAAGGGCTTGAAATTATTTTATGGGATTTATGTGAATATTTTGAAGATTACTATGTAAAATAAGTGAGATTAAGTTGTTTTTTTGGAGATATGGAGGATTTTCAAAAATATTGTAAAATCAATTGGTTAAAGACCAATTTGAGAAAATTTTATGTATAAAAAGGGGTGTAAGGTGAGAGTGAATTCAAGTTTTTTTTTTAGGTGATGAAGTCTTAATGCTGAGGTGACAAAAGAGAGGTCTTGTGGAGATTCTTTGTGCCATTCTTGTATGCCAAAGCGCTGTTATGCTGCCGAAGTGCTTGGAGGATGGTCTCGGTGCATCATTTGTAATTGATTTTGGAGTTAATCAGATCGGTCTCTCTATTGGAGTGGACCCAGAGATGTAGTCACGTTAGTGACGAACTCCGTTATCAACGCTGTTTGCACTTCTCTTCTTCTCTCTCACCTTCTCTCAGTTTGTTAATTCCTTCATTTTGTTATTTCCTTAAGTTAATTTTGATTTTATTAACTTGGAATAATCATTGTAAAAGTTAAGCATTTAAATACTGCAATATAGTCTAGATCCTATACAGATCAATGAGCTTGCTGCTATTGGAGAGACGATTGATAAAGATGAGTTGGTGCGTATAGCCTTGAATGGTTTTTCTAAGCAATGGGAAGTGTTTGTCAAGTGTGTTGTCGGCAGAGATCGGCTAACTGATTGGGCAATAATTTGAGATGATTTTGTTTAGGAGGAGATCCATGAAGGTGCTCATCGAGGAGATCAGACGAAGAAGGGTCAAGATGAAGAAAATTTTATTTTTGCAAGCAAGGGTAAGAATAAGTCCAATAAAGAGAAATCAAAAGGTTCTTCTTTCAAGAGTGTGAAGAAGAAAGATCTAAGCAAGATAAAACGTTTTTGTTGCCATCAGATGGGTCACTGTGCTAGTCAATGTCCGAATAAGAAAAATAAGGAGAAGCAGAAGAAACAATTTGCAGATACAGCAGAGGTGGAGTTTGCAACACAATTTGAGAATGAGTTTTCACTCATTGCCTATCTCTCAAGTTCAATTTCCAATAAGGTATGGTATATTGATAGTGGGGATTCTCGCCACATGATGGGAGTCAGAGAATGTTTCACCAAGTTGGAGGAGAAGAAGTTGGATTTCTATATTGAGCTCAGAGACAATGCCAAGTACCATGCAACTGGTATTGGCACTGTCAAGTTTCAAAGGGAGTCTGAAAAAATTTTGTTGGTGGAGGATGTGTTGTATGTCCCTAGCATGACAAAGAATTTAATCTCAGTTTATGCTTTGGAAGACAAGGGTTACATCATGACCTTTGAGAGGGGAGAAGTCTATATTCATCCAAAAGATTCCAAGGTTGCAAAAGTGATTGGAGTTAGGCATGACAACTTGTTTTAATTACAGTTTGAGCCAACACATGCGTTGGTTGGTAGCTGTAAATGGATAGGAGAATTGTGGCATAGGAGGATGGCTCACCTTCACCATGGAGCACTTACTAATATTCTTAAGGAAATAGTGATGGGGCTTCCTGAGATGAAGGCAGAAAAGCATGAGGTGTGCAAGGGTTGTGCTCTTGGGAAATATGCCAAGACTAGTTTTTCAATCAGCGACACTAGATCCAAAGGGATTTTGGATCTTGTACATTCAGATGTGTGTGGGCCCATGTCAACAACATCCTTGAATGGATATGAGTATTATGTTACCTTCATTGATGATTTCTCTAGGAAGACGTGGATATATTTCATGAAGAATAAAAATGAGGTCTTTAGTAGGTTTAAAGAGTTTAAGGCTCTCGTGGAGAACCAAACTGGGAAGAAGATCAAGATATTGAGGTCTGATAATGGAGGCAAGTATACCTTGAATTCCTTCAAAGATTTCTGTGCTCAGGAAGGTATCAAGAAAGAGTTGGCAGTTCCATACAACCCTCAGCAGAATGGGGTTGCTAAACGGAAGAACAGGGCTATAGTTGGAGTAGCCAAGGCCATTCTTCATGATCAGGATCTGCCTTGGTTCTTATGGGCAGAAGCTTGCAACATATCTGTGTATTTGCAAAATAGGAGCCCTCACAAAGTGTTGGGCAAGTTGACTCCAGAAGAGGCGTTCTCTAGTAAGAAACCAGACTTGGGGCACATTGGCATCTTTGGATGCCTTGTGTATTGTCACATTCCTGTTAAGAAGAGAACCAAGTTGGAACCTACTACAGAGAAGGGTATCCTTGTTGGGTACAATGAAACTTCTAAGGCTTATCGGGTTTACATTC
Organism: Sequoia sempervirens; assembly: GCA_007258455.2. Lineage (NCBI taxonomy): Eukaryota > Viridiplantae > Streptophyta > Pinopsida > Cupressales > Cupressaceae > Sequoia > Sequoia sempervirens. Next base: position 128,948,156 of record VDFB02373365.1, on the reverse strand, counting down.
TTGAGTATGTGCAGGATCATCATGGAAAAAATAGGCCCTTAAGTGGCAAAAAAATAAAAAAAATCAGAGTTAGGCAGCTTAACGTAAAAAATTGAATAAGTTATCTATATTATTTAAAAAATATGTAAGAATAGAATTTGTAGCAAATTGAATGTAGTTTCTAAAATACTAGGTTTATTTTAAAAATAAAAATCTATTTGGTAAAAATTTGAAATTTCAATGTAGTAGTACTTAAATTTCAAGTAAAAATAAGTAGGTGTCTGTCTAACCACCCTAACCACAATAAAATGATAATATTTTTTTATAATATTTTAGATATAAGTAGAGGACTCATGTCCCAATGTGATGCATATTTTTTTGTAATTTTTTTCCAAGTAAATAATTAATTATAATTTTTTTATTACAAATTTTAAAAAATGAAAAAACTCCTATGTCTAACCAACTTGGTCAAAACTTCATGAAATTCATTTTCTTTTTTAATCCTCTAGTATGTGAAGCATATAATGTGACACACATTTTGGATTCAAAAAATGTGATACAGTTTGAAAGCTATAGATGTTTTTCAATCAGCCTATCAATCAGGACTTTAGTTGTAATTCAAATAGAAAATAAATAATAATTATTTATTAAATTTAAAGTAGAGCATAATTTATATTGGTGGAAAGCTAAGAATTTCCTTTAAAAACCCTTTTCGTTTCATCAATTTTGAGTAAAAAAAAGGTCGTTAGCCACATACCCTACAAAAACCCATCATATCGCCACTTTTTTGCCCATCATAATCTTGCACATACCCTCATGCTCTCAGGAAAACAATTGTTCACAGAGATGTAAAGTTCGAGAAAGATAGGGCTCTTCAGAAATCTAGCAATTTGATGAATGAGGGGGAGCAATCAACCACAGTTGAGGTAGCACAATTTCCTCAAACTTCAGTCACACAAGCTAGAGAGCAGAGTGAGCAGGTCGAGTAGGGTGATCAGAAGGAGGAATCAATAATTCCTCAACCTCATATTCCTATTACAGAAAAGAGGAGAAATAGGGCAGTTGAGTAGACATTGAGAGAGGCTCAAGAATATGTAGGTGATCCTCAAGATTCAGTTAGACAGAGAAGGGCTCCCAAACGTTATTCTGAGTATGTGGCACTTATGAGTGAATTAATTGAAGTAGAACCTTTCAGCTTTTAGGAGGCATCTAAGCACCAAGTGTGGAGAGATGCCATGGTGGAAGAGTATTCTTCCATCATGAAGAACACTGTGTGGGAGGTAGCACCAAGACTAGAAGATAAGTCTGTGGTGGGCTCGAGATGGCTGTATAAGATTAAACATGTTGCAGATGGTAGTGTGGAGAAGTTCAAATCCTGGTTTGTGGCTAAGGGGTTTTCTCAAAAGGAAGGAGTTGACTATGATGAGACTTTTGCTCCAATAGCCAGGTAATCATCCATAAGAGCTATCATTTCTGTAGCAGCACAAATGGGTTGGAGAATTCACCAGATGGATGTAAAGATGGCCTTCCTCAATGTGGTGATTGAGGAAGATATTTACATAGAGCATCCATAAGGATTTGAAGCACATGAGAGGGATTCTCATGTATGCAAGTTGAAAAGAGCACTGTATGGACTCAAGCAGGCTCCTAGGGCATGGTATTCACGTATTGACAGTTACTTGCAGAGTGTGGGCTTCAAAGTGTGGGCTTCATCAAGAGTGAGGTAGATCTGAACCTGTACTATATTCAAGTGAAATGCAAACTTCTCATATTGTTGTTATATGTTGATGACCTATTTCTCACAGGGTCAGAGGAGCTCATAGCACACTGCAAGTGGGATCTTGCAAGAGAGTTTGAGATGAAGGACTTGGGGTTGATGCATTACTTTCTAGGATTGGAGTTGTGGCAGAAAGAGGGAGAGATCTTCCTTGGACAAGGGAAGTACTTAATTGATATCTTGAAGCAATTCAGGATGGAAAATTGTAAGCCTTTGGTTAAACTCACAACAGTGGATTACAATTTTTCAAATGAAGAAAAATTAGAAATTCCCATCAAAAAATTTAAAATACTTTACCCCTTCTAATGAAGGGGGTTCGAATGAACCACCCCCCTTCTAATGAACCCCCCGTTCGAATGAACCCCTCCCCCCTTCTAATTTACCACCCCCCTTCTAATGAGCCCCCTCTTGCACCATATTAGGGGGGGTTTGAATGAAACCCCCTTCTAATGAACCTCCTTCATTAGAAGGAGGGTTCTAATGAACCCCCTTTTTTCACCTTCCCCTCCACCATTTCAAAATTTATGCATTTTTTGACTATCGAAGCTTGGGAAGGAGATGCAAATGGAGTCAAATTGATAAACCAAGTTGGATGATTGTAGTGATCGAAATGTTCTTTCCAACAACTATAATTTTAATATATTTTTTTTTTATTTTTTATTTTATTTTTTAGTTTTATTGTACATACGTTTTTCACTGAACATCAAGTTCGATGAAAAATCATTGTGAAAAAATAGTAAATTTGAGGATTTTTTTTTTGAAAAATATATATGCTCTAAGTATTGATGTCCTCGTTCCAACAAAAAAAGAAAAAATGAATTTCAATACATACCAAAAAAGTTATGCAAGCCAAAGTGCACCTATGTCTAAATTATAAATGTTTTGACTTCAAAACTTAAATAAAAAAAAATATTCAACAAAATGCTATGAAACAAAATGAAAGCACTAGATACTTGTGTTACCAACCTAAATTCAAAAGAATCATAATTTTATCCTTTGTAGAAAAAAAGTTATGTGAGCCGAAGTACAAACCACTTTTTAAAAATGTTGTTTACTATTAAAAACTAGTTATCAAAGGAGACACAAAACAATTACAATTTCATTTCATTTAAAAAAAAAAACATTTAAAATCTACAGACAAAATCTCACAAATCACTAGTTTACATCATTTTCAAATTCCTAATAGTTTACCTACTATAAGTGTCAGAAAGTGAAGTTTTCTCTGAAAATGTTGATTTCAATGTCAAGTTTGGCCAAAAAGTGTAACCCATTATTGTGGGATGACCCCTATGTCAACGCCACTTGTGACCAATTGGAAGAAGATTGATGCTTCTAGATCAGAGGTAGTGGACCTGACTTTATACAGACAGTTGATAGGCTCTCTTATGTATCTGGTCAACACTAGGCCAAACATTTGTTTTACAGTGAACTCACTCAGTCAATTTATGGTGTAACCTAAATGTGTGCACTAGATAGTTGTGAAGCATGTTTTGAGATATCTCTGAGGAATAGTTGATTATGGGCTGAAGTATGCTCAGCAAGATGGAGTGAAGCTCGAGGGGTTTACTGATGCAGATTGGGCAAGCAGTACAGCTGATCGGAAGAGCACTTCAGGGTGCAGTTTTAGTTTGGGATCATGAGCAGTCTCTTGGTACAACAGGAAACAAAAGTCAGTTGTGCTGAGTTCTATAGAGGCCGAGTATATGGCAGCCAGTATGGCTACATGTGAGGCTATCTGGCTTCAGAAACTTCTAGCTAGGCTCTTTGATCAGGAGTTGGATCCTACACTATGATAATCAGAGTTGTATCAAACTCTCTGAGAATCTAGTGTTTCATGACAATTCAAAGCACATTGAGATCAAGTACCACTTCATCAGAGATTGTGTGGAGAAGGAGATAGTGAAGCTCAATTACATTCCTATGGACGAACAGATAGCAGATATCCTGACGAAGGCCTTGATGAAGAGCAAGTTTGAATTCTTCAGGGACAAGTTGGGTGTGGTGCAGAACACCTTCATCGCTAAGAGGGAGTGTTGATTTTTGTAGCTTGAAAGGTGGGATGTGGATTTGTTTTAAAGCAACTCGAGTTGGATATGCTTTAAATCACTTTAAAGCAACTCAAGTTAGATATGCTTTAAATCAATTTGAGTTGGATTTTCAGCAACAGCAGGATTTTTATTCTTTAATAGAATGTTTCTGAGTTTGTGAGGATAAGATAAATCCAAGAGTGATTTTATGTATAATTAAAGCCAAAGAAAGCAAGGAAAGATTCTTTCCTTGCACGCTAAGTAAAGCAGCTAGGTTCTATAAATGTAAAATTGTTGTAGCAAACTCACATTGTATTTTCGAAAGAAAAGTTTGCTGTTAGGTTGAATAGAAGATCCAACATTTGCAGGTTTTTCCCCGCATTGGGGTTTCCTGGGTATATCTATGTTATTGTCTATTTGTGATTGGCTTCTTGTTACTTTTTCTTCCGCTGTTATTAGTTATTAATTAACCTAGTTGTATTAATTGTTATAAATCAGATATTTGATTATATTCTGTGAATTTATTGAGCAATTAATTTGTTGCTGGGTTATAGAAATTAAAAACATCCTCCCTGCTGCGCCAAAAAGGGGGCTTTGAAATAGGGTATGAGCATCCATCAGAACATCCCCTTGCAAGTTGGCATGAGAATCAGGGGAGGATATTAAACTTTTACACCCTTCTATGATCAAGTGTTGCAACTACGATAGATTGTCAGTAAAAATCAAGCAGGTTATTTAAACCTTTAAACTTCCTAACATGTTCAAGTGTCGCGGCTGAAACAAGTTAACAATAGAATCAAAGAGATTATTTAAACCTCTACCCCATTCTATTTTCAAGTACAACAGATGTGATAGGTTGCAAAATTTAGAAGCATAGACAGGTGCGTGAACCATTTGACAAAATGCTTCAAAGAAATGTGGTCTCACGAACTGCCATGGTTGGAGGATATGCACATAATGCATTTGATAAAAAGGCTTTAGGAATTTTTCTAGCAAATGGAATTGACAAGTATGAGGCCAAACCTAGCCGGGCTTAAAGATCACACGCTAAGCTTTGACCGCTTAGGTGTGCATGTGGAGCTCTCTTAACATCCTGTTTTCATTCTGTTTTCCATTGCGCTCCTCTACTCTGCACGGTAACCGTCACTGTGACAGTTAAGTTTTCATTTCAATTTTGAATCTACACTATGAAGGCCATTTGGTGGATGGCGGTCAATTTAATTTTTTGAAACTAACTCCCACCCACCCATGCATTTCTCAAATTCTCATGCTACAAATGTTATGCACTGTTTAACCACATGCAAAAAATAGGTCTCCAAACGCAGTTGCACTGTTTACATTTTCCAGCATAGTCCCGGCCGGTGCCAAAATGGGAGCTTTGGAACAGAGAATCCGTTATACAATGAAGAGTTTAGGAAATTTTTTAGATGGTGTAGTTGGAAATGCTCTGGTAGACATGTATGAAAAATGTAGAAGCAAAGACAAGTAGGTACATGAATTGTTTGACTGAATGCCTAAGAGATGTGGTCTTATGGAATCCTACGATTGCAGGATATGCATAAAACAGTTTGTTGAAAAGAATTTAGAAACTTTCAAGAAAATGCAATGGCAAGTGTAAAACTAGGATCCTCAATCTTGCAAGCACCCTCCCTACCTGTGCCAAAATGGGAGCTAATGGAGGACGGAATGGAATGGATCGACCGAATGAATGGCAGGAAAATCCCCTCAAAATGATGAGAATAGGGTGGACATTAATAAAGACAAAGGAAGGATTTTAGGAGATGGTTAGAATGACACAGACATTCAAACTTTATCATTAAGAAGATAATGGAAACAGGGACGGATATGGATGGAAGGAAGGACCTTGCTTTTTTATTTGGATCCTAAAAATGGTGTTATATTTTTCTCAAACATCTATGTCAGCATGGGCAGGAGGTGTGAGGCTCAAATGTTAAGGAGATTGATAAATGGTAAAGAATTAAAGAGATCCCTAGATGTAGTTGGATTGAAGGTCATAAAATGTTGTGTGCTTTTTTAAGGGGATAGATCGCATCCACAAACACACAAAATCTATGCAAAGTTGGAGAGATTGTCTTTGGAGATGAAGGTAGCAGGGCATTTTCCATATTCAAGATATTTACTTAGTGATGTGGAAAAGGAAGGAAAGAATTATTCTCTATCATTATAGTGAAAAGTTGGCAATTGCTTTTGGTTTGTTAGATACATTCTTAGAATCTTCGATATGTATTGATTGTCACATGATAAATTTTTTTATCTCCAATATTGTTGTGTGAGAAATTGTTGTGAGAGATTGTAACTATTTCTATCATTTTAAATAGGTAGAATGTTCTTGTGGATATTATTGGTAACGCTAAATGAACTAATTTAAAAAATAGGTAGCGCTATAATAATGTGCACCATATCATGGTCTATACTAACAAGGAAGGAGCAAGGTTCTATTTTTAGTTTCTAAAAATTCAAAAGTTGGTTTTGTTTTGGTTCTGAAATTTTAATAACCTAGACTATGATGTTGGCTTCATAAAATTAGAGGCATAGAGTGCAAATACACTATTAGGTATTTGTCAAAGACTCATTTTATGATAACATGGACATTTAGTTGAATTGTTTTCATAAACCCACCCTAAGTAATTATTGAGTTCTTTTTCTCTTTTTCTAAGTTTCTACATGGCCTTTTTCTTGAGTTTTTATTTTTTATTTTTTTTTCCTTTGTATAATTTTTCCAATTTCTCTTTTGTCGATGAGGATTCTCCTATTCTACATTTTCTTTTTCTATATTTGATTCTTATATTGTCTAACATTTTCTCATCTATTTTAGTTATTCATTAGTACTTTAGCATCATAGGTTATATTTAGAATAGACAATTTTTCACTTTTTGATCATGGTACCAACACATTCTTATAGAATTATTAAATTTGGGACAACTAGAAATATCTAGTGATTTATCACCACAAAAATCACATATAATTTCCTCCTATTTTTTTTTCATTCATTAGCTCATAATGTCCTAGTTTACCATACTTATAACATTTTGACCTTTTGGTACTTTCTCTTTCTTTGAAATGTACCTCTATCATTATTGTGGTAGCCTCCCCTACTACTTCCTTCTCAATATTTATCATGGTTACACATGGAGGGTCTTTCATCTTGAATTGGTGGTACCACACAGTCTATATTGTTAAGCAGTCTTATACTTGCTCTCAATTGATGTTCTCACTATATTGTTAAGTGGTCTTATAGCTAAATCCTATTCTCTATCCATACCCATATCCAAAAAAAATGCTTCCCCAGTCAATCCATGAACCATTGCTTTATATTCATCTTCTTCATGAAGTAACATTGGAAACCTATTTGTGTTATGGTTGTACCACTTTATATTTTATAGTATATACTTACTAATGTTTTAGTGAATTTCACAAGTTCTCCTCTTGGCATGGTAGCCCTCCTAGTGCCTTTGATTATCAACCATTTATTCCTTAGATGTTCTTCCCTAATAAAATTTTTAGACCAAATTTTACTTCTTCTAGGTGTGGAAAATGTCTTAACCTTCTCACCTTTCATTAGAATTTCTTACTTCAGCACTACATTTTCCTAGTCTAATTTGAAATTATCAATTTCATCATTTCCTAATATATAATTCTCTCATATCTTTGACTAGGATTCTATTATGGAAATCGATTCTACTACATCCTTATACAAAGATGAAATCTTCTCATCTACTTTTTCTATGATGTGAGGGGCTAACCCTAAAATAAACCATCCAATTCATTACTTTTTTGTCAAGGTTTCTTCTAGTTTTCTAACCACACTTTTAAATCATTATTCATAATATTTTAATGATTCCTTCTAGTTTTTGTCATCTTCCATATTTTATTTATGTTTTTTTCATACCTTAGGTGAATAGAAATTTGTCAAAAATAAGTCACTCAATTATTTCCATGTTATATCATTGCTCGGGGTATTCTTTAATACACCATCTCAAGGCCTCTTTAGTGAGGTCTCCACAAAATCATATAATTAGGTCTAGTCATCATTAATTCCAACCCCACTCAAATTGAAATCTAGGGTAAAGAGATGTTCGCTAGCATCCTTGGTGTATTTACCAAAATAGGGAGCTTACTTGATCATATGGCCATCCATATTTGGAGGATGTGAACATGTTCTTGATTTATTTTGCATGGTGAGGGATTATCCTTTCTCCCAATCTATTCTCTACTCTCGATTCTTTTTCTCTCTTTTATCATGGGTTCTTTTTCTAGTTTCACTCCTTTTCTACTTGACCAAAGTACTTTCTCTACCATTATCTCTAGACAATTGAACATAGATAAGAACCCATTTTGTAATATCTATCATAAATATCATACACAATTGCTTCTTGATCTCACTTCTCTAATCTAATTAAGGATTCACTACTTATATGGACTCTTTAGAAACTCTACTTGATTTTGATAAAATGGGAGGTGACTCTTCGTCCACGAGGTTCATCTCCTCATAGTGTCTCTTTAGCTTGGGGAATGTGTGGTTGATATCACACCAAATTATTAATTGATTTATCTTTAATTTTCATTGAGTTTTTTTCTTCCTCAACCTAGGAATTTCTCGTATCTATCATCTCCAAAGTTTCCTTGGAAAGCTCTAAATTTTAGGTGACTTATTTTATCCTATTGCTAATGTCTCCTCTTCTTCACCAAATAACAACTTATCTACTTCCTCTTCTTCCCCATAGCAACCACATTTATAGTATCCCTACAAATAAGGTTAAACTTCTCTATGTTCATTATATCCTTATATTCTTTCTATTGCCTTATCATTTTAGCTAGGTTTTTCTCTATAGTTCTACTTTAGGTTATAAACCATTTTATTGCTTTAATATTCATGAATACCATGTTCATCGAG
>VDFB02373365.1:128803303-128939358 GCA_007258455.2 Sequoia sempervirens | reverse complement strand
TTTATTAGTATGGTTGTTAGCATACAAAACACTCAAATTTTGGAGGAATTTGATACACAGTCATGTCAATGTCATGCAAGATATGATATAGAGAACACCCTTATTTCTAAAAGAACTTGAATTTGAATATCTAAATATTATACATCTTAATCTGTTATGCCTACCAATGTTACAAAAATCAGCTTATAATTATTAACATATATGTACACCTCTAATTTTTATTTGGTAAGAATTAAATTTAAAACTCGTGTAGATAGATAGTGCAACAAAAAGTCAAAAGATCTATGTTCCTCAAATTTCATCTTTATATGATTTGACTATTGAAACATTTAAGGTTTGTACCAATTTATAGTGTGTCTCAACAATTTATTTTGGTTACTTTATTCCTCCATTGGCCTATAGGTAAATCACTTTAACTCCTTCCAAAATAATAAAATTTAGATTGCAATTGCTTGGGATTTCAAAAGAGTAAACCACTAAAGTAAATTGGAAACTAATTTCTTCTAACCTCAATCTTTACTTGATATATAAAATCGCAAGGTTGAAGATTTAATCCTAGAGTTAGGAAAATTGATTAAATCTTACTATTATTATTATTTTCTTGTGTTCGTTTAAAATACTCTATAGATGATAGGAAAACAATAAATTGGAACTAAATAATTTTACAAAGCAACTATATAATCTAAACAAGGAGTGTCAGGAAAGTACATTAATGTAATACAATTTATCTCAAACCATGCTCTTCCACAAAATAAATTTAGTTAACAATAGTTGATTTACTCGATCTGTTAAAGTACCATAGGATTTTTTATTCTTTTATTTATTTTAAATTTCAATGACACATTTAATTGGAGCTATTTAAGTTAATTTTTTTTGTAATTCATATTAAACCAATATCATAATCTAATAACTACACGTGGAAAGATAAAGTCATTGCATGATTCAACATAGATATATAATAGCTATCATGATTAATTTCATTCTGATATAATAATTAAAATATCTTTAGTGGTAAGCATGCCTTCCTATAATTGGAAATGTTAATATCACACACCTATCAATATAGGGACCTATTTGTTGGGGATAAACCTTAAAATGGTAGAGATATGGCTAAAACTAACTTGAATAATATAATATCCATAGCCAAAACCATAGAACCAATGCTATCATTTAAAATAAAACTAATGCACGTCCATAACGTCCATAACTAAAGAATGTGTCTGCAACCAATCGAATATGCTAATTTTAAGATACCCTATAAGACCTTCATTATATAAATATGAAAATGATGTCGAAAAGCTCCTCGATAGGTGGGGTCTCACAGTTCTCAACTCACCATAGCCCTTCATCTTGACCTTGTTGGATGAATCTCCACCGTTGAATTCTCTAGAGAATTCAAATTCTCCTATAAATACCCCCTCAAGGGCATTTTCAACACTTTTCATTTTGAGCAACCTTATGCTGCCAATTTGCATTCTCAAGCACTTTCTATCATTTAGCCATCCACTTTGATCATCTTGCACATTCCATCTTGCATCTAGCTACAACAAAAGCCATCCAAGGAGCACACAAATCCATCAAAATCAAGGGCCAACCAAGGAGTCTTCAACAGCAAGGAAGGTATAATCATTTGCATCTTGTTTCATCTATTTTCCTTCTTGTTTTATCACTCTTTAGGCTAATCTTGAAGTGTCCTTGGTCTTTTATCATTCGCATTCTTAGTTATTTTGCGCATTAGAGTAGGGTAAAATTCCAAGGTACACAGTTATTGATGGCAATATTTTGACTTAATGAAAAGGAAAATCTCAACGATACTAGATGTATTTTGGTACTATCTCCTCTATATGTGTGTGGTATGGAATTCTTAAGTGATATTAGATTATCATGAAAATCCTCTTAGGTGATATTGGACTAGCCAATTGGTGATTACTATCCTATAAGAATAAAATGGTAGGGTTTTGCATGAAGTAATCTTAGTCTTGATACTAGCATTTATGATTCTCTTACTCTTGATGAGATAGTCCTCTTAGTTTTCATCATTGACTTTTAATTGATGCCTAGCAATAAGGTGGAAACATTCATAATTTAGTACACTCAATTAAATCCTGCATAAAACCTATTATTGTTGTTGTTTATTGTGGTAACATTAATAAGACTATCTAAGAACATGAACATCCTAAAGATTTATACTAGCCTTAATAACCATGACTATCCTAAATATTTATGCCTTTAGTGATTTTTTGAGAGTATTCTTTGTCTTATTATTGTTCTCTATAGTGGCACAATGATAATATGTAAGAAATTAAGTGAACAGGTCTAGCTTAATAACCTATTCTGATTATTATCTTATGGAAATGCATTAGCATTCCTACTAGTTTCTATGAAAAATTATAACTCATTCTCATGAGAGGCATAAAACCTATAGAATTGATGCATGAATTTATTTTATGTCTTTCCATGATAAAGTCCACTAAATTATAGTCTTCTTTGTTGTCTTTAACTCCCTCTTGAAAATTCTTAGCACTTTCAATAATGGCTCTATGGATACCATACAAATATTCTAAAGGTAGGATATCCCCCATGATGTTATTAAGATAGCCTAAGAAATATTATAGTCCATTAGTCATAGACGTATAACATCTTGTTCCTATGTTTGGTAGTGTTATTGTAGATGAAGAATTATTTTGGATGGTAACTTTATGGGCTAAGTAACTAGCCTCTATTTTTTTGAATTATTTCTTAGGTTAATACTATCTTATTGTTGTTGTAATAGCCCTAAGATGCCATTTATTGTTGAAAAAATGGTTGTTCTCAAATGGTGTTGAATATTCCACCTAGTTTTTGGAAAAATATTTCTTCTTTCTTAGTAGACTAATACCCTTGTGAGGAATGTTTTTTACACTTCCTTTATAATCATAGAGTTGGTAAGGAAGATATAACACACTATTTAGGGTTTGGTCAAAGTACTTGTCAAGGTTATTTCAATTGGTATGAGTGTTGATTGTTGACCACCCAAAGAAAATAACAATCTTTACTATGTAGGACACTCATATAGGATGATAATGAATGTATTTATCTCTACGATCATACTTACACTCTAATGGTGAAATTTTGATTAATATGAAAAATAATTCTTTATGGATTGAATGAATTTATTGGATCTAAGGAATGATGTTGACCTTTAAATAAATATTCCAACTACACAAAAGAAAATCAAATATATTAGATCCTAAACATGATTATACTTGCATGCATGTCAAAACATAAATCACCATACTAAATTATATTTTTTTTTTTAGGCACATCTCACAAAACTAAAACCTTTTAATTCTATCTCTACCAACGGTTGAAGAGGTATGAATCTACAACCTATTTTATCTTAGTTTCTTGAAATATTAGGACACATTTATCAAGATTTATGTGTAGAAATGAAGGTTTTTCACTATATGATGTTTCCTTTTCATTGAGATTCAAAATGAGGTTGTAAATCACTACAATTAGTTAACCCTAAGGTTAAATCCAATAAAACAATATGTTTCAAAAACATATCTATATTGTAACACCAATTACACATAGTAAAAATCTAGTTTTATCTTTGTAACAACTATTATTGAAACTTAGATGGAGCGAAGCGAACTTGGGTGCCAAAACACAGGTTTAAATTTTGAAGGCAACATTTAGGGTGAGGATACAAATCCAAACGATGATGAGGGGGATTTGGTAGTTGTTGAAGTTGTGCTTTCCCCTCTGGTACGGTTGGTGCAATGGAGGGTAGAGTTAATGGTCTGGAGAGTGCCTTCGTGGCCTTGTCCAAAGCTAGTTGTTGCTAGTGTGTTTGTTGGGTCTGTATTTTTGTAGAGCCTAGTTTCTTTTGTTGGTAATGAGGAATGCATGTTCCTCTTTCCATTGTGTTTATCACTGCTTTGGTGCATAGGTTTTTCTTAGCCTTTATGGATGCTGAAGTTGGATCAGGAATCCCATTGTGGTGCGAGAAGAATAGGAATGGGTGTGGTGATGCAAGGTTGTATTATGCTTTAAGTGGTGAAGTCTTTGTGGTTGTCGATGATGTTGGTTCAGTGTTGGCTCATAGCCTCTGCTACTTGTTGGCCCCTTCAAGGTCTCTGTTGGTTTTGGTGTGGGTGGGGATGTTGGTTGTGGTGCAGGATGATAGGGAGGCTTCATTTCCTTCCTTTTATGTTTTCCTAGAGTTCATTGTGTTGGGTGGTGGTGTCACTTTGATGGTGGTTGTGGGTAGTTATCTTGAGTTTATCGCTTCTCTGTAGCTACTCCTTGTGAGAGATGACTTTAATCACTGCCTTTTTTTCCCTCCTTTGGGGTTCTCTAGTTGGTTTGTGGATCTCCTTCAGGCGAGTGCCTCTTCTTTGGGAACCCATGTTGGCTATCAGTGTGCCATGGTTCTAGGCCTGCTTGGTTCCACTTTGTTGCATTCTAGTGTTGTTGGCTTGGCTAATGGGTTTGGGTATTTTCATGCAATGTTTGTGTTGAAGTTGTGCTCGACAAAGGTGAAGGTGGTGTTCTTGGCCTCCTATTTCCTCTTTTGTGTGGGTCCCTTGTTGGTGGTTGGGGATGGTTCATTGGCCTTCTACCTTTTGTGGGTTTTGGTTGGGGCATGGTGCTTTTGTTCGTGTGCTCTGTTATGTGTTGAAGCTTTTGGGGTCTCGTTGTTGACCTATGATTATTCCCCTTTCATGGGGTTTGGTGGGGACTTGTGGTCTCCTAAGGTTGTGCTTCAGTTGAAGCCTGTTGGTTTCCTTGTGGTGTGTTCCTTGGGCCTAGTCTGGTTGGATCAGATGGGTGGTTTCTTTAAGTTGTTGGATGGGTTGCTTTTTTCTTCTTGTATCATGTTTTTGACACCTATTATTCCAATCGATGTAATGTGTTTCCTTTCTACTATCACTGGTTTCTGCCATGTTTTACAGCTGGATTCTTTTGAGGTGGAGTATGCTTCTATTGAGGGGGAGCCCTCTCCTTTTGAGGTGGAGATGGAGGTTGTTGAGATGGCGGAGAGATCTTTCCTATCTTACAAGTTCCTATTGAGGTGGAGCTTGTATGTGCATGTGAGTGGTAGCTCTAGTTTGGATGGTTTTCATTTTATCTTCTCCTATAGAGAGGAGTTCTCTCCTTTTGAGGTGGAGCTTGGGTTGGTATACTAGGTGGGTTGGTGCTACAAGTTGGCTAATGCTTCTCATTGTTCAGCTTCGTTTTCTATATCTATTTTTCCTTGTTGTTCTCCTTTTGTGGCTGGGAGATTGGTGAGAGGCTGTTCTGCTTTGGTTTGGCCATTGTAGAATTTTGCTTCTATAATAGTGAAGCCCTCCCCTATTAAGGTGGAGCTAGAGGTTGTTGAAATGGTGGAAAATGCTTCTCTCCTTTGCTGGTTCTAGAGTGCGCTTGCTCTAGAGGGAGGTTTCTTTGGTAGTTCTAGTGGGGAGCCCCATCCTTTTTGGTGGTTTCGGGATTGGTGCTTGATTGGTTGGTGCATTTTGAACATCTCTACAACAATTGGTGATTCTTACCCCTCTTTTGAAGAACGTTTTTGTGCCATATGAGAAGCATCAAGAGAGTGTATCAAGAGGGATGCAAGTAATAAAACTCTAGTATTGAGATAGTTAGATCCTCGATGAACATGGTATTCATGAATATTAAAGCAATAAAATGGTTTATAACCTAAAGTAGAACTATAGAGAAAAACCTAGCTAAAATGATAAGGCAATAGAAAGAATATAAGGATATAATGAACATAGAGAAGTTTAACATTATTTGTAGGGATACTATAAATGTGGTTGCTATGGGGAAGAAGAGGAAGTAGATAAGTTGTTATTTGGTGAAGAAGAGGAGACATTAGCAATAGGATAAAATAAGTCACCTAAAATTTAGAGCTTTCCAAGGAAACTTTGGAGATGATAGATACAAGAAATTCCTAGGTTGAGGAAGAAAAAAACTCAATGAAAATTAAAGATAAATCAATTAATAATTTGGTGTGATATCAACCACACATTCCCCAAGCTAAAGAGACACTATGAGGAGATGAACCTCGTGGACGAAGAGTCACCTCCCATTTTATCAAAATCAAGTAGAGTTTCTAAAGAGTCCATATAAGTAGTGAATCCTTAATTAGATTAGAGAAGTGAGATCAAGAAGCAATTGTGTATGATATTTATGATAGATATTACAAAATGGGTTCTTATCTATGTTCAATTGTCTAGAGATAATGGTAGAGAAAGTACTTTGGTCAAGTAGAAAAGGAGTGAAACTAGAAAAAGAACCCATGATAAAAGAGAGAAAAAGACTCGAGAGTAGAGAATAGATTGGGAGAAAGGATAATCCCTCACCATGCAAAATAAATCAAGAACATGTTCACATCCTCCAAATATGGATGGCCATATGATCAAGTAAGCTCCCTATTTTGGTAAATACACCAAGGATGCTAGCAAACATCTCTTTACCCTAGATTTCCATTTGAGTGGGGTTGGAATTAATGATGACTAGACCTAATTATATGATTTTGTGGAGACCTCACTAAAGAGGCCTTGAGATGGTGTATTAAAGAATACCCCGAGCAATGATATAACATGGAAATAATTGAGTGACTTATTTTTGACAAATTTCTATTCACCTAAGGTATGAAAAAAACATAAATAAAATATGGAAGATGACAAAAACTAGAAGGAATCATTAAAATATTATGAATAATGATTTAAAAGCATGGTTAGAAAACTAGAAGAAACCTTGACAAAAAAGTAATGAATTGGATGGTTTATTTTAGGGTTAGCCCCTCACATCATAGAAAAAGTAGATGAGAAGATTTCATCTTTGTATAAGGATGTAGTAGAATCGATCGCCATAATAGAATCCTAGTCAAAGATATGAGAGAATTATATATTAGGAAATGATGAAATTGATAATTTCAAATTAGACTAGGAAAATGTAGTGCTGAAGTAAGAAATTCTAATGAAAGGTGAGAAGGTTAAGACATTTTCCACACCTAGAAGAAGTAAAATTTGGTCTAAAAATTATATTAGGGAAGAACATCTAAGGAATAAATGTTTGATAATCAAAGGCACTAGGAGGGCTACCATGCCAAGAGGAGAACTTGTGAAATTCACTAAAACATTAGTAAGTATATACTATAAAATATAAAGTGGTACAACCATAACACAAATAGGTGTCCAATGTTACTTCATGAAGAAGATGAATATAAAGCAATGGTTCATGGATTGACTGGGGAAGCATTTTTTTTGGATATGGGTATGGATAGAGAATAGGATTTAGCTATAAGACCACTTAACAATATAGTGAGAACATCAATTGAGAGCAAGTATAAGACTGCTTAACAATATAGACTATGTGGTACCACCAATTCAAGATGAAAGACCCTCCATGTGTAACCATGATAAATATTGAGAAGGAAGTAGTAGGGGAGGCTACCACAATAATGATAGAGGTACATTTCAAAGAAAGAGAAAGTACCAAAAGGTCAAAATGTTATAAGTATGGTAAACTAGGACATTATGAGCTAATGAATGAAAAAAAAATAGGAGGAAATTATATGTGATTTTTGTGGTGATAAATCACTAGATATTTCTAGTTGTCCCAAATTTAATAATTCTATAAGAATGTGTTGGTACCATGATCAAAAAGTGAAAAATTGTCTATTCTAAATATAACCTATGATGCTAAAGTACTAATGAATAACTAAAATAGATGAGAAAATGTTAGACAATATAAGAATCAAATATAGAAAAAGAAAATGTAGAATAGGAGAATCCTCATCGACAAAAGAGAAATTGGAAAAATTATACAAAGGAAAAAAAAATAAAAAATAAAAACTCAAGAAAAAGGCCATGTAGAAACTTAGAAAAAGAGAAAAAGAACTCAATAATTACTTAGGGTGGGTTTATGAAAACAATTCAACTAAATGTCCATGTTATCATAAAATGAGTCTTTGACAAATACCTAATAGTGTATTTGCACTCTATGCCTCTAATTTTATGAAGCCAACATCATAGTCTAGGTTATTAAAATTTCAGAACCAAAACAAAACCAACTTTTGAATTTTTAGAAACTAAAAATAGAACCTTGCTCCTTCCTTGTTAGTATAGACCATGATATGGTGCACATTATTATAGTGCTACCTATTTTTTAAATCACTTCATTTAGCGTTACCAATAATATCCACAAGAACATTCTACCTATTTAAAATGATAGAAATAGTTACAATCTCTCACAACAATTTCTCACACAACAATATTGGAGATAAAAAAATTTATCATGTGACAATCAATACATATCGAAGATTCTAAGAATGTATCTAACAAACCAAAAGCAATTGCCAACTTTTCACTATAATGATAGAGAATAATTCTTTCCTTCCTTTTCCACATCACTAAGTAAATATCTTGAATATGGAAAATGCCCTGCTGCCTTCATCTCCAAAGACAATCTCTCCAACTTTGCATAGATCTTGTGTGTTTGTGGATGCGATCTATCCCCTTAAAAAAGCACACAACATTTTATGACCTTCAATCCAACTACATCCAAGGATCTCTTTAATTCTTTACCATTTATCAATCTCCTTAACATTTGAGCCTCACACCTCCTGCCCATGCTGACATAGATGTTTGAGAAAAATATAAGTAACACCATTTTTAGGATCCAAATAAAAAAGCAAGGTCACTGTAAATACTCCTAAACCTCTATCCATATGTGATCTGTAGGCACCAAGAATAGGTATAACTAACATCTTAATGATAAAGTTTAGGGTGTCTACCAAAGCAGCTATAAGTACAACATCTCACAAAATCCTTCCATCCTTTATGCTTTGTGTATGTCCATACCCTATTCCTAAGCCTCCATTTGACATAGGCAGCAAGGACACTAGAAAAAGTTGTAGAGTTTGGCTTTACAGTCGCCAATTGCAATTGCTTGAAAGTTTAAAAAGCCTTTTCAACAAATCCATTTTATGAATATCCTGCAATTAGGGTATTCCCTGAGAACACATTTCTTTGAGGCATTCTATCAAACAATTCACTTTGTTTGTCTATGCTTCCACATTCTACATACATGTCTACCAATGCAGTTGCAACTACATCTGACAAAATTCATCCATCCTTAATCCTACGATGGGTGTGCATAGCGATTCCAAAGCTCCCATTTTGGCACAGGTAGGGAGGGTGCTTGCAAGGTTGAGGATCCTAGTTTTACACTTGCCATTGCATTTGCTTGAAAGTTTCTAAAATCTTTTCAACAAACCGTTTTATGCATATCCTGCAATCGTAGGATTCCATAAGACCACATCTCTTAGGCATTCAGTCAAACAATTCATGTACCTACCTATCTTTGCTTCTACATTTTTCATACATGTCTACCAGAGCATTTCCAACTACACCATCTAAAAACTTTCCTAAACTCTTCATTGTATAACGGATTCTCTGTTCCAAAGCTCCCATTTTGGCACCGGCCGGGACTACGCTGGCAAATGTAAATAGTGCAATTGCGTTTGGAGACCTATTTTTTGCATGTGGTTAAACAATGCATAACATTTGTAGCATGAGAATTTGAGCAATGCACGGGTGGGTGGGAGTTAGTTTCAAAAAATTAAATTGACCGCCATCCACCAAATGGCCTTCATAGTGCAGATTCAAAATTGAAATGAAAACTTAACTATCACAGTGATGGTTACCGTGCAGAGTAGAGGAGCGCAATGGAAAACAGAATGAAAACGGGATGTTAAGAGAGCTCCACATGCACACCTAAGTGGTCAAAGCTTAGTGTGTGATCTTTAAGCCCGGCTAGGTTTGGCCTCATACTTGTCAATTCCATTTGCTAGAAAAATTCCTAAAGCCTTTTTATCAAATGCATTATGTGCATATCCTCCAACCATGGTAGTTCGTGAGACCACATTTCTTTGAAGCATTTTTTCAAATGGTTCACGCGCCTGTCTATGCTTCTAAATTTTGCAACCTATCACATCTGTTGTACTTGAAAATAGAATGGGGTAGAGGTTTAAATAATCTCTTTGATTCTATTGTTAACTTGTTTCAGCCGCGACACTTGAACATGTTAGGAAGTTTAAAGGTTTAAATAACCTGCTTGATTTTTACTGACATCTGTTGTACTTGAAAATAGAATGGGGTAGAGGTTTAAATAATCTCTTTGATTCTATTGTTAACTTGTTTCAGCCGCGACACTTGAACATGTTAGGAAGTTTAAAGGTTTAAATAACCTGCTTGATTTTTACTGACAATCTATCGTAGTTGCAACACTTGATCATAGAAGGGTGTAAAAGTTTAATATCCTCCCCTGATTCTCATGCCAACCTGCAAGGGGATGTTCTGATGGATGCTCATACCCTATTTTAAAGCCCCCTTTTTAGCGCAGCAGGGAGGATGTTTTTAATTTCTATAACCCAGCAACAAATTAATTGCTCAATAAATTCACAGAATATAATCAAATATCTGATTTATAACAATTAATACAACTAGGTTAATTAATAACTAATAACAGCGGAAGAAAAAGTAACAAGAAGCCAATCACAAATAGACAATAACATAGATATACCCAGGAAACCCCAATGCAGGGAAAAACCTACAAATGTTGGATCTTCTATTCAACCTAACAGCAAACTTTTCTTTCGAAAATACAACGTGAGTTTGCTACAACAATTTTACATTTATAGAACCTAGCTGCTTTACTTAACGTGCAAGGAAAGAATCTTTCCTTGCTTTCTTTGGCTTTAATTATACATAAAATCACTCTTGGATTTATCTTATCCTCACAAACTCAGAAACATTCTATTAAAGAATAAAAATCCTACTGTTGTTGAAAATCCAACTCGAATTGATTTAAAGCATATCTAACTTGAGTTGCTTTAAAGTGATTTAAAGCATATCCAACTCGAGTTGCTTTAAAACAAATCCACATCCCACCTTTCAAGCTACAAAAATCAACACTCCCTCTTAGCGAGGAAGGTGTTCTGCACCACACCCAACTTGTCCCTGAAGAATTCAAACTTGCTCTTCATCAAGGCCTTCGTTAGGATATATGCTATCTGTTTGTCCATAGGAATGTAATTGAGCTTCACTATCTCCTTCTCCACATAATCTCTGATGAAATGGTACTTGATCTCAATGTGCTTTGACTTGTCATGAAACACTAGATTCTTAGAGAGTTTGATACAACTCTGATTATCACAATGTAGGATCCAACTTCTAATCAAAGAGCCTAGCTAGAAGTTTCTGAAGCCAAATAGCCTCACATGTAGCCATACTGGCTGCCATATACTCGGCCTCTATAGAACTCAGCACAACTGACTTTTGTTTCCTGTTGTACCAAGAGACTGCTCATGATCCCAAACTAAAACTGCACCCTGAAGTGCTCTTCCGATCAGCTGTACTGCTTGCCCAATCTGCATCAGTAAACCCCTCGAGCTTCACTCCATCTTGCTGAGCATACTTCAACCCATAATCAACTATTCCTCAGAGATATCTCAAAACATGCTTCGCAACTATCTAGTGCACACGTTTAGATTACACCATAAATTGACTGAGTGAGTTCACTGTAAAACAAATGTTTGGCCTAGTGTTGACCAAATACATAAGAGAGCCTATCAACTGTCTGTATAAAGTCAGGTCCACTACCTCTGATCTAGAAGCATCAATCTTCTTCCAATTGGTCACAAGTGGCGTTGACATAGGGGTCATCCCACAATAATGGGTTACACTTTTTGGCCAAACTTGACATTGAAATCAACATTTTCAGAGAAAACTTCACTTTCTGACACTTATAGTAGGTAAACTATTAGGAATTTGAAAATGATGTAAACTAGTGATTTGTGAGATTTTGTCTGTAGATTTTAAATATTTTTTTAAATGAAATGAAATTGTAATTGTTTTGTGTCTCCTTTGATAACTAGTTTTTAATAGTAAACAACATTTTTAAAAAGTGGTTGTACTTCGCTCACATAACTTTTTTTCTACAAAGGATAAAATTATGATTCTTTTTAATTTAGGTTGGTAACAAAGTATCTAGTTGCTTTCATTTTGTTTCATAGCATTTTGTTGAATATTTTTTTTTCTTTTATTTAAGTTTTGAAGTCAAAACATTTATAATTTAGACATAGGTGCACTTCGGCTCGCATAACTTTTTGGTATGTATTGAAATTCATTTTTTCTTTTTTTGTTGGAACGAGGACATCAATACTTAGAGCATATATATTTTTCAAAAAAAAAATCCTCAAATTTACTATTTTTTCCACAATGATTTTTCATCGAACTTGATGTTCAGTGAAAAACGTATGTACAATAAAACTAAAAAATAAAATAAAAAATAAAAAAATATATATTAAAATTATAGTTGTTGGAAAGCACATTTCGATCACTACAATCATCCAACTTGGTTTATCAATTTGACTCCATTTGCATCTCCTTCCCAAGCTTCGATAGTCAAAAAATGCATAAATTTTGAAATGGTGGAGGGGAAGGTGAAAAAAGGGGGTTCATTAGAACCCCCCTTCTAATGAAGGAGGTTCATTAGAAGGGGGTTTCATTCAAACCCCCCCTAATATGGTGCAAGAGGGGGGTCATTAGAAGGGGGGTGGTTCATTAGAAGGGGGGAGGGGTTCATTCGAACGGGGGGTTCATTAGAAGGGGGGTGGTTCATTCGAACCCCCTTCATTAGAAGGGGTAAAGTATTTTAAATTTTTTGATGGGAATTTCTAATTTTTCTTCATTTGAAAAATTGTAATCCACTGTTGTGAGTTTAACCATAGGCTTACAATTTTCCATCCTAAATTGCTTCAAGATATCAATTAAGTACTTCCCTTGTCCAAGGAAGATCTCTCCCTCTTTCTGCCACAACTCCAATCCTAGAAAGTAATGCATCAACCCCAAGTCCTTCATCTCAAACTCTCTTGCAAGATCCCACTTGCAGTGTGCTATGAGCTCCTCTGACCCTGTGAGAAATATGTCATCAACATATAACAACAATATGAGAAGTTTGCATTTCACTTGAACATAGTACAGGTTCGGATCTACCTCACTCTTGATGAAGCCCACACTCTGCAAGTAACTGTCAATACGTGAATACCATGCCCTAGGAGCCTACTTGAGTCCATACAGTGCTCTTTTCAACTTGCATACATGAGAATCCCTCTCATGTGCTTCAAATCCTTATGGATGCTCTATGTAAATATCTTCCTCAATCACCACATTGAGGAAGGCCATCTTTACATCCATCTGGTGAATTCTCCAACCCATTTGTGCTGCTACAGAAATGATAGCTCTTATGGATGATTACCTACTACTGGAGCAAAAGTCTCATCATAGTCAACTCCTTCCTTTTGAGAAAACCCCTTAGCCACAAACTAGGCTTTGAACTTCTCCACACTACCATCTGCAACATGCTTAATCTTATACAGCCATCTCGAGCCCACCACAGACTTATCTTCTAGTCTTGGTACTACCTCCCACACAGTGTTCATAATGGAAGAATACTCTTCCACCATGGCATCTCTCCACACTTGGTGCTTAGATGCCTCCTGAAAGCTGAAAGGTTCTACTTTAATTAATTCACTCATAAGTGCCACATACTCAGAATAACGTTTGGGAGCCCTTCTCTATCTGACTGAATCTTGAGGATCACCTACATATTCTTGACCCTCTCTATGTCTACTCAACTGCCCTGTTTCTCCTCTTTTCTGCAATAGGAATATGAGGTTGAGGAATTATTGATTCCTCCTTCTGATCACCCTGCTTGACCTGCTCACTCTGCTCTCTAGCTTGTGTGACTGAAGTTTGAGGAAATTGTGCTACCTCAACTATGGTTGATTGCTCCCCCTCATTCATCAAATTGCTAGATTTTTGAAGAGCCCTATCTTCCTTGAACTTTACATCTCTGTGAATAATTGTTTTCCTGAGAGCATGAGGGTATGTGCAAGATTATGATGGGCAAAAAAGTGGCGATATGATGGATTTTTGTAGGGTATGTGGCTAACGACCTTTTTTTACTCAAAATTGATAAAACGAAAAGGGTTTTTAAAGGAAATTCTTAGCTTTCCACCAATATAAATTATGCTCTACTTTAAATTTAATAAATAATTATTATTTATTTTCTATTTGAATTACAACTAAAGTCCTGATTGATAGGTTGATTGAAAAACATCTATAGCTTTCAAACTGTATCACATTTTTTGAATCCAAAATATGTGTCACATTATATGCTTCACATACTAGAGGATTAAAAAAAAAAATGAATTTCATGAAGTTTTGACCAAGTTGGTTAGACATAGGAGTTTTTTCATTTTTTAAAATTTGTAATAAAAAAATTATAATTAATTATTTACTTGGAAAAAAATTACAAAAAAATACGCATCACATGGGACATGAGTCCTCTACTTATATCTAAAATATTATAAAAAATATTATCATTTTATTGTGGTTAGGGTGGTCGGGGCGGACACCTACTTCTTATTTTTTCCTTGAAATTTAAGTACTACTACATTGAAATTTCAAATTTTTACCAAATAGATTTTTATTTTTAAAATAAACCTAGTATTTTAGAAACTACATTCAATTTGCTACAAATTCTATTCTTACATATTTTTTAAATAATATAGATAACTTATTCATTTTTTTACGTCAAGCTGCCTAACTCTGATTTTTTTGATTTTTTTGCCACTTAAGGGCCTATTTTTTCCATGATGATCCTGCACATACTCAGGAATGTAAACCCGATAAGCCTTAGAAGTTTCATTGTACCCAACAAGAATACCCTTCTCTGTAGTAGGTTCCAACTTGGTTCTCTTCTTAATAGGAATGTGACAATACACAAGGCATCCAAAGATGCCAATGTGCCCCAAGTCTGGTTTCTTACTAGAGAACGCCTCTTCTGGAGTCAACTTGCCCAACACTTTGTGAGGGCTCCTATTTTGCAAATACACAGTTGTGTTGCAAGCTTCTGCCCATAAGAACCAAGGCAGATCCTGATCATGAAGAATGGCCTTGGCTACTCCAACTATAGCCCTGTTCTTCCGTTTAGCAACCCCATTCTGCTGAGGGTTGTATGGAACTGCCAACTCTTTCTTGATACCTTCCTGAGCATAGAAATATTTGAAGGAATTCAAGATATACTTGCCTCCATTATCAGACCTCAATATCTTGATCTTCTTCTCAGTTTGGTTCTCCACGAGAGCCTTAAACTCTTTGAACCTACTAAAGACCTCATTTTTATTCTTCATGAAATATATCCACGTCTTCCTAGAGAAATCATCAATGAAGGTAACATAATACTCATATCCATTCAAGGATGTTGTTGACATGGGCCCACACACATCTAAATGTACAAGATCCAAAATCCCTTCGGATCTAGTGTTGCTGATTGAAAAACTAGTCTTGGCATATTTCCCAAGAGCACAACCCTTGCACACCTCATGCTTTTCTGCCTTCATCTCAGGAAGCCCCGTCACTATTTCCTTAAGAATATTAGTAAGTGCTCCATGGTGAAGGTGAGCCATCCTCCTATGCCACAATTCTCCTATCCATTTACAGCTACCAACCAACGCATGTGTTGGCTCAAACTGTAATTGAAACAAGTTGTCATGCCTAACTCCAATCACTTTTGCAACCTTGGAATCTTTGGGATGAATATAGACTTTTCCCCTCTCAAAGGTCATGATGTAACCCTTGTCTTCCAAAGCATAAACTGAGATTAAATTCTTTGTCATGCTAGGGATATACAACACATCCTCCACCAACAAAAATTTGCCAGACTCCCTTTGAAACTTGACAGTGCCAATACTAGTTGCATGGTACTTGGCATTGTCTCCGAGCTCAATATAGAAATCCAACTTCTTCTCCTCCAACTTGGTGAAACATTCTCTGACTCCCATCATGTGGCGAGAATCCCCACTATCAATATACCATACCTTATTGGAAATTGAACTTGAGAGATAGGCAATGAGTGAAAACTCATTCTCAAATTGTGTTGCAAACTCCTCCACCTCTGCTGTATCTGCAAATTGTTTCTTCTGCTTCTCCTTATTTTTCTTATTCGGACATTGACTGGCACAGTGACCCATCTGATGGCAACAAAAACATTTTATCTTGCTTAGATCTTTCTTCTTCACACTCTTGAAAGAAGAACCTTTTGATTTCTCTTTATTGGACTTATTCTTACCCTTGCTTGCAAAAATAAAATTTTCTTCATCTTGACCCTTCTTTGTCTGATCTCCTCGATGAGCACCTTCATGGATCTCCTCCTAAACAAAATCATCCCAAATTATTGCCCAATCAGTTAGCCGATCTCTGCCGACAACACACTTGACAAACACTTCCCAGTGCTTAGAAAAACCATTCAAGGCTATACGCACCAACTCATCTTTATCAATCATCTCTCCAATAGCAGCAAGCTCATCCCTGACCTGTGTCAACTTGGACAAGTAAGAGGTCGCACTCTTGCCTTTGGACATCTTGGTATTATGCAATTTGTCCTTGAGCATCATCTTACGACTCTGATAGTTGCTCTGATAAATTTTTGTGAGTGTATCCCACATCTCCTTGGCGGTGTCTTTCCCTGATAAATGAAGAATTAAATGATCTCTTACTCCATCTAGGATAATCCTCTGAACCTTGGCCTCTTTGAATTCATATGAATCTAAGGCAACATGATCATTTGTTGGTGGTGTCACTTCTGTACTAGCATAGATCCACAACCTATTCTCCTTGAGAATAGATGTAATCCGAACCTTCCACTACAAGAAGTTAGACGCACCCTCAAGCCTATCATTGTATCGAACGCTGGTTGCCATAGCCACAAAAAGAACTGGAGACAAAAATCTGATGATTTTTTTTCTTGAAATCTGTGTCACAAATCTTGGCTTCGTATTCAGAGTTTAGAGCTCTGATACCATGCTAATTTCTATAACCCAGCAATAGATTAATTGCTCAATAAATTCACAAAATATAATCAAATATCTGATTTATAACAATTAATACAACTAGGTTAATTAATAACTAATAACAATGGAAGAAAAAGTAACAAGAAGCCAATCACAAATAGACAATAACACAAATATACCTAGGAAACCCCAATGCGGGGAAAAACCTGCAAATGTTGGATCTTCTATTAAGCCTAACAACAAACTTTTCTTTCGAAAATACAACATGAGTTTGCTACAACAATCTTGCATTTATAGAGCCTAGCTGCTTTACTTAGTGTGCAAGGAAAGAATCTTTCCTTGCTTTCTTTGGTTTTAATTACACATAAAATCACTCTTGGATTTATCTTATCCTCACAAACTCAGAAACATTCTATTAAAGAATAAAAATCCTACTGTTGCTGAAAATCCAACTCGAATTGCTTTAAAGCATATCTAACTTGAGTTGCTTTAAAGTGATTTAAAGCATATCCAACTTGAGTTGCTTTAAAACAAATCCACATCCCACCTTTCGAGCTACAAAAATCAACAGATGTTGGTTAAGGTTGCATATTCAAGCCTTACAACTGCCAATTTCGTATGAGTTTCTTAGCCTTTAAACAAATCTTTTAGTGCATATCATGTGACCATTGCAGCTCGTGAGATCACATTTCTTTGAGAGATTTTTCCAAAATGTAGCAAGTTGTGTTCTGGTGCCCCCATTTTGCATGAATGTCCATCAAAATTGGTTACTCCTTCCTACGTTTGATGGATGAGGTTTCTATGAATACACAGTTTAAAGGAAGTTTGCATTCATTGAACATGTTTATACCTCACTATTGAAGAGAACACACAACGAGCTTTCAATGATATCTCTCACATCATGTTTTTCCTTCAATACTGTTCTATTATATTATGTATTTAAATAGTTAATTTGACTCTATTGACATATGAATAGATTATCGATGCTTTGGCTATCATATATGTATATGTGCTGTTCTATTGTGCTAATATTTGTTTATATGCATGTTAATGAATGTAAGCATTGTTACATGACTGCCATCTTACAATTGCTAAATTGCATTGATAATTGAATGATGGAACTATATATATATAGATACAAATGTATGTAACTTTTACACAGATAGGATGCAAAATTTAAGAAGATAAACCAAAAAAAATAAAAAAATAAAAAAAAGGAACAGATCCATAGACGGCTTGGTTATGGTAGCCTCCCCTTTTCTCTGTTCTCTACAAAGCCTCATTTCTCTGTGCCGCCATCTGTTCATATTTCTCTTCCCTTCTCAACGAAAACGATAGGAAAAAAAAAGATGAATGTGAACTTCGTTTGTTTAGGGCTCCTTATTTCTTTCACGGTGAAATTAAGGTGAGCTTAGCTTTAAGTAGGCCTTTTCCTTTACATTATTTAATAGGAATTAAAGAAGCTATGAAAGTAACAACCAAACAAAAAGAGCCATAAAAGTAGTTATTCTAGGTTTTGTCTAAAAGTTAGAAAAGTAAATAGAGGTATATATTTTATATTAAAAGGAACAAAGGTGGATTTACTAAGAGATAAATATAAGTATATATTTTATATTAAAGGAATAGAAGGGAATTGTTTCTCTTTACAATTATTCTTAAGTATAAAATTAATTAAGTGTGTAAATAATTAAGGTATTAATTAGAAAGATATATTGTAATAATTATTATAAAATTTATATATGAATTAATATTGGAGCATAAATAAAGCAAGTAAAGTATTACCATTAATTATTATTTTTATTAAAGCAATGTTAATATATATTAGTCGCATTGTAATTAAATTATGTGTGAGAATATGAGATATGAGTATTAATTGGGATTTTATTTTAATTCTCTTGGCTAGAAACCCTTGTGATTATTACAATAAACACAAAAATAGGTTCAAGAGAAGAACATTAAGAAAACACAAGTTTTGGATCTTTTAGTTTAAGCTGTCATACACTTTTGAAAAATGGGATTTTGTTGTTAAGGTGCATCATCAAAATAATTTTATGCACTTCATTAATGCCTTGTTAAAATATCATTCATATTATACTTATCTCGTATCATATTAGGTTATGAAATTATATTAAGGTGCTTTTAAAACCAAGGGTAATATTTTATATTTTCATAATTAATAATAATATTGAAGTGAACCTTGCTAATGCTAGGCATAGAACTTAGAAGCTTATTTATATCCAAACCAAGTTTAATTGTTCATCGTATATCTTGTTAATTTCATAGAGGATTTATTAATGTTTCTAATCGCTTGCAAACGAGGATAAGAATGATTTATTTAGTCAATTCATATGATACTCAATGATTATATTATTGATGCTTCAAATTTTAGTAAGTCTTTCCAAGAACTAGAGTTCCAAGATAATTTTGGTAAGTTGGGAATACATGATTTTATATCATTGGGGCATTAAAGTTTTAAGCATTGGTTTGTTTATTGAAGTTGTTGACTTATGGACCACTATCTATAGCTCTTTAATTACTCTAGTAGTTTCTTGATGGGTGTGTAAAGGAATCATTAATGATGACTTAATTGTTTGATATAAATTATCACTTGAATGTTTTGAATATTAAAATGCTTCCTAATAGTTTATCCTTAGAAAAATGTAACGATGATTCAAACATTCCTCAGAACTTATTGCTCTTGGTGTCTTAGCGAAACGTATGAGATGATTTTAATGTTCTAAAATGTTTATTGGAAATATGCTTAGATAACTTCTTTAGTTATATTAAATTACTTCTTAATAAATGAATGGATAAAATGTAGTAGTAGGATACACAATAAATTATCCTTGTGAACTTTACCTCGTATAACCCTTAAAGCATCATTGCATAGTGAAACTTTAATACTAGGGTTTTGGGATAATTGCTTCATAAATGATAGAGTTTCCTTGAAATATTGATTTATAATCTTTTAATCTGATCAAGTAAATAGCTTACCTTAATGTCGAACTCATTTGCAATCTTTAGTTTGAGATCATGGATGAATTGCTATTGCTTGTTTGATTTCTCGTCATGTCTCTCTTGGATGTACTGTTAATAGACCTTGCTATTGGATTATCGTATTCTTTCTTGTATGAAGTTAATCTTCTAAAAGTGTTGGTTTCTATTTTCGTTATGTTTGTTGAATTGGTTAAACTTGGTTTGAGCCAAATGGTTAGTTGTTAGGGTTTCATGTGTGGAGAAAATTGAGGTCTCCCCTTGGATTCCCTATTGGCTGAATATACTGTTGGTAATTGTGGTTGATGTTGCAATAACTTGATTATGTTATTTTGATTCAGTTTGAAGGACTCATTATGATGTTGCCTCTTTCATCCTTCACTTGTCATTTTGTGAATTATGTAGATCTTATATAGTCATTTTGTGGTTCCATGATAAGAGTCTTCCTTTATGTAAATTTCAATTGAGGGGACTTTTTGCAATGATTTTCTTATAGCCATATTTTGAGATGGTTGGGAAATTGATATGTTTGAATTACCCTCAATGGGTGTTTGTGGATTTTTGGTATTTTAGACTTCCAAAGGCAATGGAGAAACATGAATTGTACTGATTATTCCATGGTTGGACCTTTATGATTCATTGATCCTATTTCTAATTTTGAGTTTTGTGGGTGGTACCTCCTTTGTTCTTGTTTTAGTGATATGGAATGGGTTTGCAAGATGGTTTTTGCCTTGCATCTTTTGTGATATGTACTCCTTGATTTTTATGTGAGATGAGGTACACCCCTTGCTTGTATTTAGTTTTTGGTGTCATAGGGAGAGTGGCTCTTCATGGGGGTTGGTGCACAAAAGGGCTATTAGGGTGACCCATGGAAGAGTTGTTTAATAAGTGATAACCTAATAAAATTAATTAGTGGGTTTGGGTAGTTAAACAGTAAACAAGATTAATTATGAGCTCACCCATACCGTTAGTGCTTTCATAGGCTAAGGATGGGATGAGAAGACCTGGTTGGTAAGATCACTGCCTTGTCCTCGCGAAAGGTAAGTGGTCTCGCATGAGTCACCCTAAGGAGTGGTCGCCTTGAGATAGGCATCCTGGATAACCATAGATGGAGGTGGTACCTTGTGATAGGTTGCCTGGCTAATCCATATAAGGCCATGCAATGACACTCTCCTACAAGTACCCATTTATCTTCATTTGTTTGGTAGCCTCTGGGAGTGTTTTAATTGTTGATGTTGTTGAGGCAATTAGTTCTTGGTGTTTGTTGTTAAAGCCTCCAAGTTCTATCTTTAGTGTTGCACACATTCCTTATGGCAACTTGATTGATGTTAATGAAAGGTGCCCTTGTTATTTATTGTTGGTTGATATTATGATTTCATTTGAAGGCTTTGGATCCTATTGTTGTTGGCACCTCTTTTCGTTTAGTGTTGATCTATAATATTGGCATTTGGTTTTGTTGGACTTTCATTACTTTTTCTTAGTTATGTGTTGAAGATGTGAGATGTAGTCATGTGTTGTTATTGCTCTCATCATGGAGTCTTGTTTTCCATTGTTCACCTAACTGATTTGGGTGTGGGTCTTTCTTGTCATCTCCTAGCACAGGGGGTGGGTCTTCGGACCCACGCAGTCGAGTGGAACGTGCTATGCACCCCATTGGTTTTCTAGGTTATGTTCGTGATGTGAAAGCGGATACAGAGTTTTCAGAGCTTCACTTGGTTGAAGACTACTCTTCACCTTATACCTTATTCTTCCTTAATGTATCTTTTCCTCTGCACAACAGGATGCATATGTACTCCTAAAGTGACGTAATGTACTCCCGAAGTGATGTAATGTACTCCTAAAATTATTGTGTCCTTGATGTGTTGTAATTGTGGAAATATGCTCCACCATTGTAATTTTGAACTTGAATTGAAATGTAATAGAATGATGTATGTATCCTTTTTATTTCCTTGATCATGGATGGTTATATGTTATCTTCATGTAATCTTGATCCGTTCATTATCATTATGGTATTAGTTTTAGGACTTCAAGATGTCTTCTCGTGTACCCCAGAGGATGTAATGGTCATTGTGATTCTATAATTTCCTTATATGCAATATATGTTCATGTTTATCTTATGAATTGATCTTCTTTCAAAAAAATAAATTGTGTACCAGTAATTTGTTGTTTCTGTTGTCCTTGGGGTTTGCACGGTGGGGAGCACAAATTCTATCAATTCTAAATTTTTGGACACTTTTCTCTAGCTTCTCTCTTCAACCTTCACCGGCAACAACCTCTGATTTTTTTCTTTTCTATTACCCAAATTTTTTTCTTCCATTCCAGGTGTCCAATTTCTTGGTTCTTCCCTTTCTAGCCAACTCTCCAATTCCTCATTTTTTCCTTCCCTGTCTCTTCCTGTCTCCAATGCCTCTTTTTTCTTTTTATTTTTATTTTTAATAAAAATTTACAATTTTCACTAAAAAGACAATATATTAAAATACAAATGTTGCCTAACAATTCTGATTTTTAAATTTCAAAGTGAGCATAAGAATTAATTAAACAATTAATTCAAATTGTTCCTATGACTCCACTTGAATTCTATTGGAAGAGCATGAAATTAAATTCTCCAATTCTTGCCTACACACCAAAACCAATGTAATGCCCCGCCAATGAACCCCAGAGGACAACACAACTAACTACAATGATGACACAATTTTTTTTTAAGTGAAATAACATGAAATGTAAAACATAACTAAACATAACATATGAGTTAACTATTTCCTCTAAGGTTCAATGACTACATTACGAAAAAACCTACTTAACAAGATCTATACATCGTGGATTAACAATCTACAAGTTCATTTTAAACCTGTTGCATTAAATGAATAAACACATACAATTCCATAATACAACATCAGATAAATAGCCAACAAGATCATATAAAAAGAACCAAAAGGTACATATACAAATTCTCTTACATAGGAGTACATCCTTACATTGTTACAAGATTACATCACTGCTTCCCTAGATACAATGGGAAAAATACATCAAGATTACATTACATGATACAATGATATATAGATACAATACATAACATGTGCAACTGTCACTCGAACTGGTACAAGATTCAGAATCTGCTACATAAGGTACATCCTCCATGCTCATGAACAACAATAATAGAAACCCAATGGAGGGAAAAGTACAATCCACCTGACCATGTGGAACCCTAAGGTTCACCCCCCGTGCTAGGAGATAACAATAAGGTCCCACTACAAAAAAATTAAAAAGACAGGAGGCTAACACAAAAATACTAACATGGCTCCAACATAATATAGTATAACATGAATGTCACATAACAAAGACACCACTTCCAGGGCACACAAACAACAAAGGGGAACACAAGACTAGGGAATGCTAGATTGTTATAGGGAGGAATGCCATCACATAGCTTGCTATGGGTTACCTTGGTGAATCTTCCTAGACTACCGACCCTCATCCTGAGTTACCCTGACAACCTCTACAAAATCCCAACCCCCATACAAACTCATGTGGGATCAACATACCTTTCAAGAAGATAGGGTAGTTGATCTTTCCATTCTAGGTCTTCCCACTCATCTCAAGACTAAACAAGCACTTGAGCCATGAGTGAGGCGTATCATTATCTTGATTAATGTGGACTACCCAACCCCCTAATTCATTTTAAGTTATCACTGGATTAAAGAAACTCACAATGAGTTACCCTAGACACCACTTTGGGTTTCGACCCCCATTGAAAGCCACTCCCCCTACTAGCAACTAAAGACCCAACACATCAAATAGGGTAAATCCATCTTGCACACCAAAACGAAGCCACAAGAATCACATATCTAGAGCATGGCATGAACCATCTCGCTCACCAATCCCAACCATAATAACAAGTAAATAGTGCATGGATAAATACCCTCATGAACACAAACCAAGTACAAAATCAATCCACTTTCAAAATGACAAAAACATGAATCCAAAACTCAAGATATTTTTCCAAAGCCTCTGGAAGTCTCTCAACAACCATTTGACCCAAAAGCTCCCTCCATAAAACAACAACCAAAATCAACTCAATACCAAAATCAACCACAATAACCAATAGTAAAATCAACCAACAGTGCATCCAAGGGAGACATTATTTGCACATTTTCTAAATTCATTTCATAATCACTAACTTTACCTAACAAGCCATTCACCTAATAATACTCATCAACCAATTTACTATTCAATTATTGACAAAATCCACATACTGATTATGAACAAAATCCCATTTAATCATTTAAATAAATCCTTCAATCACCTAAATATACTTAAATCAAATTAAACTATATAACCTATTTTAATATCATATCTTCACGTGATATCAACTTTCCCATAACTCTAAATTACCTAATGAAGAAATAACTAATTCCCTTAATTGAATACACTACCTAATAACCACTTTTCAAATTAGAACTATTTTATTAAATAACATTTTAATCTTTTCTATTTACTTTTATTACACTTATCTAAAGAAAATGAATTAATCTCAAGGAAAAAATAATCTTTTACTATGCTATGATTTATATATATTTAAACATTATAACCTCCATCAATAACTATTGGGAATGATTCTCTATAAGTAAATGGTTATCGTCTTGTGACTAATGGTTCTAGACAATAATAACTAATTAACTATAGACATCTCAATCAACTATCCAATACATGATTCAAACAAGCACACAAGTAAGTAAAACAATCATGTATAACTACATATATATAAACCTCACTTCTACATTTTATACTACTCATTTTCACTCAAACCTTATTTCAATCGAAAGTTTGCTTATCTATAAAAGATATAAATCAAATCTTTCTTTTAATTAACCAAGTTAAAGTTTAAATCAAATGCCCTATTCAATTTCATAATCAACCATTCACTTATGTAGAATTATTCTTTCCTTATTTAATTTATATATGAATAAATATTACAACTAGAAGTTGTTTTCAGAAATAATAAATCAGATACAAAGTGGTAACCACCTACAAAGACACATACATATATATATATATGATGATTGAACCACGAGTATATATATATATATATAAAATCCACAAATGACAGTCAAATATAATATTATATTGTATATCTAGGTTTTAAATAAACTAAAACCATTCTGCTACTTAAATTCCATTTGACATGTAAATCACATCAACAACATGAAATCATACTACTATTAAATACAAATCGATCCGAAAGTGGAATCATACCAAGAAGGATTTTTAACAATATGCCACTTAAGATATGGGTTATCAAATTTAAAATACATAGGTTGAAGATAAGGATCAAACCCTACAGCAATGTGGTATGCTTTGAATCTAATATATAGCACATACTTCATCCAATAAAGGTCGCACTTGCAGTAGAATAATAGAAGACACAATATCGATTGCCAAACCTATGGTGTATGCAAGTCAAAATACCAAATGCTAGGCATGCAATATAGGCCATACGTAGCATCGAAAGTCATTCTTAAGATCGTTGGCTAGGCAAGGCATAACCGATTCAAGTAGTGGCTCTACCAAAATATATATTTTGAGCTGAGGATGAGCATGCATCGAATATATGAGGGATTTCACATTTTTAAACATAAAATAGAAACCATGCAGAAGCTCATTAGCAAGGTAAAATGAAATGGAACCTCACCCAAATTGAGTTAAACAACGAACTCAATACAAGGGTAACTTTGTTTACTATGAAAAAAACATACAAATCGCACCCAATCTATAAGCAACATCGACGAATAACAAGGGGGCATATACGAGATGTAAATCACAGCCAAGGTGCAGCCAAGAAATGGATTCTAAGGATTCGACATTAAAACGAATTAGCTTTAATATGGCAAATAGTCAATACCGCAAGGAATCAAAGCTTAGATTCGTACTTAACATGCATAGTTCTGTGAGGACGTTGGGACATTAGTGAGCTGTTGTTTCAACATTTGCAAGGCCAAAAAGAGTTGCAAGATCAACTATTTACTTCAAGAGAATTCAGCTCATAAGCAAGGCTCATACTTCAAAAGTTGTTGATCATTTTCGAGTGAAAAGATGCTCGCCAACCTAAGAAGATATGTCTACTGTCTTCAGAAACTTTCAAGCAAATGCATATGGCTGGTGAAAGCAATGTCATCCCATAGAATGCAATGCCTTCAGGATATGCACGAAAAGGTTTTATCAAAACTTTCAGGCAAAAGCAATTTGGTAGGTATAAGGCCATTTTCCTCAACCATTTCTTATGACTGTGCAAGCAAAGGCAAAGCATGCAAATTTTTTAAGAGTTGTGAGCTTTTAAATAATGACAATATTTAGGAAGGAGTTATTGGGAATGCCAAATGAAACAATAAAAAAAATAGGCCTATGCTATATTAGATTCGGACAAATGCAAACGATAGGCATAAGAGAACGATAAGAATTTCAAAATGGAATTAGAATAATGGAAATTACTTTTTTTTTCCAAGCTACAACAACAGGCAAGAATTCATTTATAGTAAATGGGAGCAATTTCACAATAGACAAAATACAAACCAACTTGGATTCCAACGCTATAGAAATGGAAGAACGATGTTGAGATTAGTTGTTACGTTTGCAACGATCCACAAAAAAAATGCATCTATTGTACAAAAAAAATTATTTTCGACCCAATTCTCATTCAAAAACTAAAAATTGAAGATGAAAACCCAAAATCTCCCCAAAATGATATTTTATAACCAAGGAAAGCTTTTGTTTTTCAAAAACAAAAAGCGGATAAAAAAATCGTAAAAACAAGAAGTTTCCAAAGAATGACTAGTTCAAAGTCATACATGTGCTTTGAAATTACTTCTTCTATCTTTTTAATTGCTTTTACAATTTAACCATTTTCTCTTCACAATTTTAATATTTTATTTTATAATATTTCCCACCTTTTTAATTTATTAATAAAACTCAACATTAAATAATAATTATCTTTATATTATAAAATCACTTTATAATTTAATAATTCAACTATCCAAGAGCAACATACATATCTATTTGACAACATAATTTATTTAATAATCTATTTAACTCAATAACAATC
Source organism: Sequoia sempervirens (assembly GCA_007258455.2). Taxonomy (NCBI): domain Eukaryota; kingdom Viridiplantae; phylum Streptophyta; class Pinopsida; order Cupressales; family Cupressaceae; genus Sequoia; species Sequoia sempervirens. The sequence goes on along the minus strand of VDFB02373365.1, from coordinate 128,912,353 downwards.
AAACAACCTTATAAAACAAATTTAACTCAAACAATCCAATATCGGCATTTATCAAACATCCTGAAAGGGTGAATCATGGAGGAGCACTACAACCAAAAATATGAAATTAAATTAACTGCAAGAAAAATCACACATTTGTTAGGTGACAAGGATTGTCATACACCCGGGATGCTCCTGCATCAATACTTGATTATGCAATTTCCTTTATCTCATTGTAGAAAGGTTCCTAGATTCAATCAAACCTACAAACTCTTTCTACTTAATTAGATGGTAATTATTACTGATTTCAACTCTAATAGCCTTCCCTTTAATATAAATCAAATATGCATATCATATGGTCTATATACAAGGAGTGTGAAATCATGTGAAGAGTGGAACATGCCATTCTAAAAGATAATTTTAAATTCTTAAAAATTAAATTCTAAGCTAGTATAACAAAAAAAATTGGATCGATAAAAATAGCTTGTAGGAAGGAAAAATATAAACTGTAAGCCAAGCTTTCAACTCTAAATTAAGTGAAAATAGATTTAATATATTTAAGTCAGCTGACATAGTTGCATTAAAATAACATGGTAGATACAAATCTACTTATAAATTTAATAATAGAGTTGAAAAATATTAAATATATTTTACATAAATTTTAAATTGTAAAGCAATTCTAGTTAGTACTTTTATTTTGATCCTACAATAATGAGTCCCACTTTTAGGACATCCTAATTTTTGCATAAAATCACATATTTTTAGAGAAATTAATGAATTAAGCCTTGAGTGGTTCCATCTAAAGAATTTTAATTGAAGAGAGTTAGATAAGATCTCCTTGGATAGAACCCCTCTAGTCTTAAATCATAACCATAATGGAGTCTCTTTTGCACCTATCAAAATGCTGACAAAAACCCACTTTTTTAAGGTCCTCAAATAAATTAATTTAAAATTTATCTTTTATAGGTATGCAACCCTTATTATAAGCTTTCCAAAAAGTATACTTTTGAATACTGTTAATTTTATTATTATATTTATTTTTTTATTTCTTGTGAATGTAAGTTTTTCACTAAACATCAAGGTATTTATTTCACATGTGCGGAAAAATTAAAAAAGGAAAAAAAAAATCTAAAAAATATTTTCCCCTAGGTATTGATGTCCTTGTTTCAACAAAAAAATGATTTTGATACATATGAAACAAGTTATGTGTTGCGACATATACTTATGTCCAAATTATAATTACTCTAGCTTCAAAAATTAATTAAAAAACAAATATGCAAGAAAAAATTATGAAAAATATCCATGGACTAGATATCGATGTTAAAAATCTATATTTTAAAAACTATAAGTTTATTCTTTTAATTTAAAAATTATGTGTTACAACATGAACATCACTTTTTAAAAATGTTATTTACTATAGAAAATAAGTTATTAAAATTTACGCAAAAAATTCACAATTTATTTCTATATTATTTTTAAAATATATATTTAGAATCTACACACAAATCCTCATAAATCACTAGTTCACATCATCACCAAATTATTAATGGTTTTTTGCTATAGATTTCATAAAGTAAAAATTTGATGAAAAATGTTGACTTCAATGTCCTACTTTAGCCAAAAAGTGGGACATAGTATTGTGGTCTAATATAAAATCTAATCCTCAAAGTAATAATAGATTTTGAATAAATCTTCTTAAGTATTGTGCTAGAGAATAATATCATTAAAATTATTAAAAAATACTACAAGAACTTAAATGATGAAAATGTAAGCTATGAATGTTAATATATACAAATTATTCATGATCTTTGTAAAAAGAATGATATTATGGGAATGTGGGAAAACTACTAAATTCAAACAAGTATTATAAATTCATTAAACTATGTTTAAACTTATGTCTATTAGTATCTTCCATTAATGTTACTAAAAGAAATTTAGTAGGTTACTGCAACAACTTTACACTACCAAGACCATGCATTATTATCTATTGTTTTTATCTCAAGACCATGCATTATTATCTACAAGACCTAAGTTTTACCTCTTTGGATCTCAATAATTCACTAAAATATCTAATTTTCCTTTACATTATTTGATTCCATATTGTTTCAAACGTGGTCTTCTCGTAAGGATTGAGACCCTCTAGTTAACTAAACATTTTGAGAGTAATTATGCAAATCAAAATCCCATCCTTTATGTTTCTTACATAAGCTATATTACTATCAAATAAATTATTTCCTATCCTCTTGAATTCGCTAAATTTACTAAATACAAAAAATATATTTTTCAGGTTAGGTAGAATGTAAGTTCAAGCAACACTCTTTTAATTTGAGGATGTAATAGTAGGTTGTATGGCACAATGGATGATCCCAAATTAAAGTAGTTGATCCTTACTGATATTTATCAAATAATGTGGGAGAAAGAAGATGAAGAAAATAATAGTAAATTGCATACTTCAATAAAATCATACTAAAGAATGGGATAGAGAAAATAAGTTACTAGGAGCGGTTAAGTTATATGGCATGCAAATCTAGTCATGTTGATCAACATCAAGTATAAGATATTTCATTATGACTAAAAATTAACTAATAAGGATATTCTTTCATTTGCATTAATTTATCTCATGATCATGAAAGAGAATCATATCAATGTCATGGGCCTATTTTTTGAACTTAGTTCAATACCATATGTTACAACCCCTTTATAATTAAAACTTGTATAAATCACTTTTAAAGTAAATTTCTAATTAATTCTTTTGCACATTTAATAAATATGTACTATGACACACAACATATGTCACTTAACTTCATCTAAAAATAAAATACATATCTCTAATGTTGTGGTTTAAACAATAAAGTTTAAAAAATAGACATGCAAAATTGCTAGGCATAATCTATTCATCTAAGTTCACCATCTTGGATTACCTACTTGTCGCACACAAGGAATCAAGGTCATGTAGTTTTTTAAGAGATTACAAGTGCTTAATTTTATCAACATAATAAGATCTAATATGATTTTCAGTTCAAGTTGAAGTTTGATCTTAATTAATGTCTGCATCATCTTAGAGTATGCAGAACTTGATATATTTAAAAGTGTAATCCAAACCATGCATATACAAACCTTTTTGGGTGCTCCAACCTTGGACTATATTTTCTTTGGCTATAACTCATGCATCATAATATGCCAAGTTAAGTGAACCTTAGCATCAATAGTGATATAGCTAGATCTAATATTTAGAATGTGCATATTTCATATTATCAACATATTACAAAGATATAACACATACAAAATTCATGCAACATCATATTTCATTGATCATGAATACATCATTCCTTTTTCACAAACTTATCTCATGAGAAATGTTTTGTTTATTTAATTTCCTATTTTTCAAGTTTTATTTTAACTAGAGATTAAGTACCCCTAATTTATAAGTGTTTTTGTTCCTAATGTAACCTTTTCAATTTAATAATAAAGTGTAATTTAACTAATAAATACAATAAATGTTTTGCTAAAGTAACAGGAAAACATAAATTGAGTTCTATTAAAAGATGAGATTATTGTTTTGATGGATTTGGTTAGAGTGGCTTACCTTTGCACAAAAAATTTGAAACATCAATTTATGTGCTTATTGGTGTTCCATCTACACATGAAACTATTGATGTTGATATGATAAGTTTTAAATTATATTTTAAAGTAAGTTCTTACCTATTTACTCTCACTATTTTATATCACTCCTCACTAGGCAAACAATATTGTTTATTACCTATGCATCTATTTAAATAAACTACACATGGAACTAGTGATATGTTCACTTTTAAAGTGTAGGGTAAGTGCTTCCCTCTTTACTCACTATGTTTTTTATCAACTCCCCACAAGGAAAAAGCTATTGATCATTACAATTTCCTTACTATGGGATATTCACACACGTGTTTGTCTACAACACAAGATCCTTCTATAGAAATTTATAATATTGATAATATAAACTCTTCTACTACAAATATATATTTGAGGCCTACTTTATACTAGCAATCACACCTTGGTGTGCAATGGGTATGCTGAAGAGTTGTGGAAAGTCAATGACAATTAGTGAAAATTTTGGTCTATTCTTTGCAATTTATGGTATACATGAAGTAAATTGGTAAAGAGAGATATAGGGGTAGATAGAGGGAGAGAGATGGAGAGATAATGAGATAGAGATAGAGGGAGATATGGAAGATGAAATATGGAGAGTTAAGAGTTAGAGATAGATGGAGATATGGAAGAAGAAATATGGAGATATAGAGATAAAGAGACAAAGAGATATTGAAATAGAGGTTTAGGAAGAGGGAGAGGGAGAGAGAGAGGGGGAGAGAGATAGGTGGATAGAGAGAAGACATGTCTAAAGATAAAGGAGTGGAAGATAAAGAGGGAGAGAGAGGGGGGGAGAGAGATAGATGGATAGAGAGAAGACATGTCTAAAGATAAAGGAGTGACAGATAAAGTAGTAAATTCTCCATGTCCCCTTTGCACTTTTGTTGTAAATACTTAGTAGATACCACCATTGTAACTCCTAATTTGTTAATTAACACTCAAACACCTTGCAAAGGTCGTGAATCTCAAAATCCTGTTCATTTTCCCTTAAATACCATTTTCCCTAAGTTTTATAAAATTATGGTACCAACACCATTGCGAGGAGTGTGCAACAGATTAAAAACTATCTTGTTAGTTTGTAGGCTTGTTATGTAGTAACTTCACAAAAATGCAATGTATCATGTAAATCCATCACACAAGAGGCTTGTATTACACACTTTTCAAATTGAAAATACAAATTACAAAATATGCATCATGAATACATAACACATTGATTAAGAAACACACAACTTCCTTCAAAAAATTTAATGTCAAAATTGTCTTTTGATATTAGTCTTCAATTAAATCATGTACATTTAAGATCCATATTCTCATATTTTAAAACAGCTCAATAACTTACAATTATACTTCCTTTTTGGTTCCACTATCCTGTCTAGGACTTCTACATCCGTACTCCCATGAACTTTTTGTATTTCATCCTTTTTGCATATGGATCTAGGTTTATTGACAAGTCAAAGGAGCCAGGACAGTAAGATAACTAAGGAATTGTTCTTTGATAAATACACCTGGAAACAAAAGACAAACCTCCAATCCTGGTTGAGAGTTGTCATTAGATTTTACTTTAATTACTTTCTCACAATTAGGATTACCTCAACTATCATCATTAGATTTGGTTGAATGTCATCATTAGATAGTTAAAGTTCTAGCAATATGAAGGCATTGCTGAAACTACTGTTGTAAACTCCACCAGTGACAAATTTTTTTGTCAAAGGTATACTGAAACCCAGTTGTTGTTCCATGTACTTTTATTATTCCCATGACTGTAGTGTTCAGTAAATTTGTAATCAACTGACTTGTCAGAAATTCCATCCTATGCAAAAAAGAAGACGGTAATACAAATCCTTGAGATAGAGGAAACTAAAGCCAAAATTTTACTGTAAAAGAAAAATTCTTGGAGTACCAGATCATATACAAAGTGCTTGTTTTTCTGGTTTTTGCTTGCCCCTGTGCTCTTTTCATCTCCACCCCTATTGCTACTGTTTGTTGCTTGGCCCCTACTGCAAGGATTAGCCTTCTTATCAAAGGTGGAGACTTTCTAGAAGCCTTTGGAAAGCTCAAAGTTGTAGCCTTTCACAAGGTCCAGGGACTCTCACAGAAGGACAACTTCAAATGGTGGACATCAAGTTTGTGGATTTAGAGGCCAGAAATAGAGAGAATTTGTTGCATTGGTATGTAAAAATTTCTAACATAAGTTTTCTGAAACTTTCTATTTAGATCTATTCATATATATCCATAGATAATCATAAGGTAATAAGAGAAATGAATAAATATATACAGAACATCAAGCCTGGATAGTAAATCAGCACATCCTATGGCCATGGCAGTGGTAGCATACTATAGACAACAAGGTATTGAGCCATCTGCTGAGGTGAGAGATTTCAATATATTTCAATAAATAATAAAAAAAATTCTCTGCTTTCATGGATTAAGTTTTTTTTTGGTTTCTTACTAATTTTAGAAATTAGGAATCAAATCGCTCATGGTCACAGTCACAGGTGATACTGTTTTAACTTCTCACTCAGTATACATGCCTTAAATGGCTAATTTGAGTAGGAAATCCTATCACAACATTTTTAACTGATAGAGGAGCCTTGGTGATGGTGTGCAGGTAGAAGAAATTGAAGTTCGTGCCTAATTACTCCCAGAAGACAAGCTGAGATTTAATGGAGAGCTAAAGCAGGAGGGCATGACTGCCATGGTGGATGATGGAATTAATGATGAACTGACATTAGCAGTAGCAGATGTGGGGATAGTTATGGGTGTGGAAGGCTCTGCGGTATCCATGGAATCTGCAGACGTAGCTCAAATTCCAAGTGATAAAGGAAGATTGTTGGTGCAATGAAAATAGGGCAGAGATTAGTAAGGAAAATATACATAAATGTTGCATTCTCCCTGTTGACTAGAGTAGCCCCGGTGGTGCTTACTTTCATGGGTTATATCTACTTGTGGATGGTTGTGCTAGCAGACATAGGCACTTTCCTGATTGTAACATTCCATAGGTGGTCATGCTCATCATCATCATCATCGTGGGTGTTGCAACGACTCTGATGTGAATGGGCATGGAAATCATCTGCACAATCATGATCATGATCATGGTATTTGCAAAGAAAAATCATGAGCACAATCGCAATCATAACCATAACCAAAATTTGAGGCAGATTTTCAGAAGAAAAAACACAATTGGAAAACCCTCAATTCAAAAATTTGATACAGACCAAGTGGCATTTCAGGCTTCTTCAAGTCTTCTTCTGTCAACAAACTGTCCTCATCAATGAGATCATCCATGTCATCCTGTATTTCAATTTTAAAGGTTGGCAACACATTGCTCTTGGCCACAATTGCAGGTTTCTTAGTGATTTTCTTCTTAAGTGTAAAGGATGATCCGTTTGCCCAAGCTGGCTTTTGAGCTTTAACCACCAAAGTGATCCAAGCTCACTAACCTCGACATCTATCCTATCATCAACTACAAATCTAGCTAGCAGAAGATTTCGTTCCAAGGTAATCTTAATCTGCTTAGCATCCTGAAAATAAAAGTTTTCTCTATTAAAAATAATAATAAAAAAAAAAATTGAATACAGGTACCAAAAAACCTAACAAATTCTAAGAATCCAGAACCAACTGGACAAAAAATGCAATTTATTATAGACCTAGATATTTAAAGAAGTAATGCAAAAATACTATAATTTTTTTTGGGAAAATCAGATAAAACATCAAATATTGGTTTGAGACTTGCATTATTTGAAGATATAATGCAAAACAAACACTCAAAATAAATCACAGACTACATATTACTTCATAACAGGTTTGGTGGAAATAGACTACAGATCACTCCTATATTTTCCCAAAATGTATGCAAAAAAATAGACCACTTTTTCTCTACATCATAACCATAATGTAATGGCCATGAACATGAGCACGAGCATGAAAATGAGCATTATTTTGTTGTGGTGAAATGCAGTGCACGCATCCGTCATATAGTAAGTTACATAGTGTATCTGCCTCAAACCCGGAAATCGGGCATGCTGCACTAATGAATATTGATTGAACATTATCAGCCCAAACAATACTAGAAGAATTGAGCAGAATCGTAATAGACCTACCAGATACTGCCAAATTCAAGCTTCCAATTTCAAACCACAGATTTAAAAAAATTAAAAGAAAACAAAAAAGCAAGGCTTTGATAGATTAAATGCGGAACTTGAAAGCAAAACCCTAAAAATAAAAAATTCCAACATAATTTTAACGATTTCAAAACCAAAACCCAGGAGATTTTCTAAGCAGCAAAACGACTGAAGGTATAGACAGACCTATGGAGAGAGGATTTGAGGCTTTTGAGCCCCCATTTGCAGCTTCTGCCATTTCTACATAGCTTCAACTTCAAAAATTGATAGTATTTAGAAAACCATATAAACCTAGGGTTTGAAAGAATTAAAAAAAAAGCATAGAAAATATGATTTAATTGAATAAATTGTCAATTAGCAGTGAGATAATTCGAGTCTTGTAAGGGTTTTCTTTGAAGGGTTTGCAGTTTTTCTTCTCATTCAAAGATCTTTGAGTGTTTACACGAATTTCCCATTGATTTTTGTGACGGTAAAACCAAGTGAATGCTCCCTCTAGTTCTTCCTTTGTATAATACACTGGTTTAGAGCAATGAAGTGTATGCTATCAAATCTGCATTAAAGCATCAGTTGACACTACAGTGAATAAATGTGCAAGTGGTGAGTGTTATTAATGTGTGTTGGCGTAACAATTAGCACCTCTTGAGTGCAAGTTGGTATGGACAACTATGCACACTACGTAATGAGTGCTCTTCAAATTAGGAGGGGAAGCTCCCTTGTGTTGCTGAAATGCGTGGAAAAGAAAAGTAACCTAAGTCTTATCTTTTTGTTCTCAACTGGAAGAGGCACAAGGTTAAGAAGCACAAGATTAAGAAAACCAAGAATGTTGCAGCTAAGGATTTTCTAGTTTCGCAGATCATTAACTACAACTAAACTAACTACTTTAAATCTATTCAATTTCCTCAAGAAAACAGAGAATGAGGAAATGGAGCAGGAATGTTCTATATGATTAAATTTAGGTACAGATTCACAACGTGAAGGCAAGGTGGGCTCAACTATTTGCTTGGCTAAATAGGTTTATTATCACACACATCATATGATAAGCTTTAGGTATAGATTCACAACATGAAGGCAAGGTGGGCTCAACTATTTGCTTGGCTAAATAGGTTTATTATCACACACATCATATGATAAGCTTTAGGTATAGATTCACAACATGAAGGCAAGGTGGGCTCAACTATTTGCTCATCCGAATAGGCTTATTAGAAACAAAACAAAGAATAGCCAACTAGAACAATAAATTGCATAGACGAAACACACATATAATCCACAATCAAACTAGCCACTATATTTAACTAAGATGAGCATTCACCATGATAATAACATGAAACCTGAGTGGCATAACAATTCATCATCATAATAAAACTCGTGAACAGCTACAAAATCAGCAATATTGCAGGCAAGGTGGGTTCAACATATATTACTATCTCGTGCAAAAGTTAATTACAAATGAGCTGAAAGCTCTTATTTATAGACATCAAAGGTGTAGGGAGCCCTAAAATCACCTTGAGTCAACTACAGTCTTGCAAGTATGCAATATTTTATTGCTAAACCCTAATAAAGGAAACTATACAGTTAAATGGAAAGCTACCATCAATTAACCGAAACATCTAATCTAAATGGAAAATGTTCAAGCATGCACATCTTTATTGAAATGAAAACTAAGAGAAAAATCCAACTATATAGAGATGATTCCAAAATAGACATGGCATGAGATGTGGAACAACGAGTTAACTCAGAAAGAAGTGGCGAGTTAACTATTGTGTCTAATGTTTATCCTGAAAGATGGGACCCGGAGTTCACTAGCCATGATCTCAAGCAAGTAACCCCTCCATGAGGTGGTTGACTACATCACCATCTAAGGTCATCACATGTTCTAACTACCAATTCACTGCTTGTCAGCAACTTGAGCAATCCTGGAAATATCTGCACACTAAAACTGGCATTTGACTGACTGGTAACTCAGGCGGCTTCGTAACTGAAGTGATGGCCATTGTTTCTTCTATGGCTTTATGTCTCTGACGCTTCTCACGCTTTTCACAGTTTTCTCTATGGAAGGGTGTTGCATGATGAAACTGTGAAGTTTGACTGTGAACACTCTGATTGCAAAATACACATGAACTCACTGCACATGCAGAATTCCAATGGTTTCCAACCCTCTAAACTGGCCTTTGAAGGCTATCAGCTATACGAGGCATGAAACCATATGGACTTGAGTGACTACGCCTGTCAACCCTCTAAATGCACTTGATACAAATCGGTGTCAGCTTTTCTAATAAAGTCAAGAATTAAGACTAATTTTTTCTTGAATTCACTTTGCGTGAACTGCATTCTGAAAAGCTCGCCCGTTGACTGTAAATTCGACTATATTCTGACAACTTTCTTCGGAAACTAAAAGTGACCTGTTGAGGCTAAAAGTAGCCTGTCGAAGGGCAATTTTTGCTAAAAATTCTGAAACGTGGGTTTTGTACAAAAATTAATTCTAAGACAACCCACAACATCAAAATTGTGAAAAAATTCATTTTAGCTTGACATGCAAAAGCTTTTCCAAAAAAAGCAACTGAGGGCAGCAAGGGCTATGTGGGGCAATATTTTTGAGAAAATCTGAAATATGGGTTTTTTGCAGAAGAAGATTCTAAGACAACCCACAACGTCAAATTCAAAAAATATTGACTTCTACTCCCCCATGCAAAGGAATTTTGTTGAGAAAATCAAAGCTTCGAGAAGCGATGCTCTGGAGTAAATTTTCCTAAAAACTTCTAACACATGGGTTTTGTAGAGGAAGTTGTACACAACCAACCCAAATGATTAGATTTTTCAAAAGTCATTGAATTCTCAAACATGCGAAAGAAATTAGGATGAGAACTGGAAGAAATTAAGATAGAAGATAGAAGTTTTTAATTCTTTTCTTCTGCTAAAATCGCCACCTTGTCTTGATATCTGCTGATTAATTTGGACTTGTACCTGCAAGGAAATTTAAAAAAAATCTTTGTAGTGCCTTAGAATGTTGACTGTTGAAGAAATTTTCCCACTCAGTGAAGAAATTTGCTTGCTCCTCAACCTGATGTGAGAGAAATTCACACCATCTTGAAAGAAATAAAGAAATTTGTAGCTTAATGGTGTGAACTGCAATAATAAAACCCCGATTTCAAAAGAAATCTTCTTATTGGACCCCACTTAGTTCAACTATCACTGACTCGAAGTCCCGAAAATAAAATAATATTAAAATATTCAACTCCTCTTAACATGAAAATTTGTAATTAAATATTACGAAAGGTGCCAATAATAAATTATTGAAGAAAATCACCCATTTAAAAGCTTGCATGTAAAATGTCAAATTTAATATTATTTTTAATAAATTAGCAATAGTCTCTGCATACTGATTCTGGAAAGTAAAAAATTAACTCTCCAGGCGTCCATTTGCAAAAGTTATAAGATTTTTTGCTAACTTCCTACTTTATAGCTCATCGAAAGTTACAGTTGCCCCTATTGAGTTCTAATTTTTGGGTGACTGAGTGAGGCTATGACCGAGCTGAGATATCCATTGTGAAGCCTGCAGAGCAAGGATGAAATGTCTGTTGGGAGCTGCAACTGCTAAAATCAATGTTTGACACCTCAAAAAATTAGGCACCTTTGATTAAATTGATGCAAGGTCTCTAGCTTTTCTCTTTTTTCCATCTCACTTCGAATGCGCTTCTATAAACGATGAACCCTACTAACTAGATGATAGGTTCATTGCGTGATTGGAAGGATTCCACATCCAACAACTATATGTAAGGCATCTGAAAGCTACATTAGGAACTCCAAAAGCAAGGGTGCCCTTAGCCTGTGAAGGCAATCACTAATTTGACAAAAGTGTAACTTTCATCTAAAGGCCATACTTTGACCCTTGACACTAGGAGTTGGAGTGCTCCGATTCGCACACCATCAGTCTCTCTGCGTCACTAAAACAACTTACAAGAGATGTCTCTGGAGGTGACGTAAGCAAGAAAACTGCTTCTAAGACCTCAAAAAGAAGGGCACCTTTTCCAAGGGGATTTGCATTTTCCAGTCATTTTTCTGGCTATCTGATTTCTTCAACACTCTACACTGACCTTTCACATACGGGCATTTGAAAAATCCCGGAGGCTGATGGCTAGACTCGCTTGATAGCCGGAGTGCATTTCCACACAAGTCTCGCGGAGGATTGTAACTACTAAAAACTCCCATCTTAGCAGCCTAAAGGTTGGGCTTCTAGCCTATGGAGGTACAGTTGTGTATTTCTACATTTTTACACCCTCTAATTTATGTGCTCGGTGGAACCTATGCCACGATCACTCAGTATGTCAAACCATCTCACGAACTAGTGCATTGTGAAGCTAGACTGGATTAGAAAAGATCTCTGGAAGATGGAAACTGCAAATTCAATCATCTGAGGAGTCAAATTCAAGGGCACCCCTGGGCTACAGTGGCGCATAAACTACAAATTTGATAGCCTCTATGACATGTAACCTCCTCATACCTTTAGCTTTTGACTTTAATTACTAGAGTTCTACACTTCAGGTGACTTTTCTTGATAGCTCGTTAGAAAGCCAAACTAATTCTGAAGAGATTGAATGTACTTGCAAGCACATGCAACTAAATTTGATCCTTCAAAAAGAAGGGAGCCCCTGGGCTACAGGGCGCATATCTGCTTCCGTAAACACTATTTTGGCCACTGAATTGACCTTGTAGGAGTATAGTTATTTCGTGAAGTAGTTCTCCATCATAATATGTCATGCTTTGAGTCCCAGGTTCAGGTTCTGACCTCCAGGTACTGACCAATTACTGCTGATGAATGACATGACACTGACCAAAGTGCATACTTGACTTGCCCAAAAACTTAATTTTGACATCATTTTAACAAGGTCTAGAATCTTTTAAGAAAAATGCCTTAATGAAGCAAAAAAAATGGTTTGGGTACAACATTAGGCTTCGTCTGGCGACCATGTTGGATACTTACAACATAGGAGAACCCTATAATCTCTTTGTTATGTAGACCAGTGACTTATGATTTGGGCATCGGAGTGAGGACTTTTCCCTAATCACCTAATATACATGGAGTTTTCATAATCACCTAATAAACAAGACTACATAAATCACCTAAAAACATGACAAACATCACAGAACGGGGAAACACAATACTACATAATGATAAAGCATAAAGTAAATACAAAAAAATCCACTCCACCTCCGAAAAGATGAAGTGATTTGGATATTGCCTGCTCTAAGGAAGTGGGAAGAGCCTCCCATCGATGTCATTTCTACCTGAAAGGCTTAACTTCTCTTCTCCTGGGAATTGCGGGAGGCAATCCTTCTAGAATGAAGATTCTTATGTATTCATATATCCATGCAAAGGTACTCTAAAAAAAATCAAAATATGATGCAAATGGGAAATCTAATACCCTTGAGGCATTAGTTCTATTGTAGTCCTTCCTCACGATTTTGATTTCTTCAAACCAGTCGATCGAGTTCCAAACTCGATTTCTATAATGTTGTAGGTGATCTTTTCTGACCTGAAAACATCCTTTGATCAGCTCATCGATCAACTCTACATCACCTTTAACACATAGGAGTTTGATTCCCATGTCTTCGGCATCTTTGAGGCCTTGCAAAAGCACCTCTTTTTCAGCTTTAGTTAAGTTCTCCAATTGCACAGATGGGTGCAACTGTCCTTTAGGGGAGATGATCAATTCCCTTGCTTCTGAAATTATATTTAAAAAACCTCCATCGAACTATATTGTCCATGACTTTGTCTCCTTTGTTGGTCTCTTTTCAAAACCAACAATGTTCTGGTCTTGCAGACCAATTTCTATCTTTGATAGAGTCACACAATTACCAAGACCCATTTCAGGCTTTACTTATGTTGGAACAGATGACTTGAGCACAACCTGCTTCTTTGCAACTTTGAGAATCTGATCTAGTTCTTTTGGATGGTCCTGAAAATATTCCAATTGAGAGATTTGTACCTTGGTCTTCATCATGGAAGCTACAATGTCAAAATTTTCTAAAGACGTCTCTTGAGCAACTGTCATAGTAATCTCATGCGAGGATTTGGGTTTGGAAGTGGAAGGAACTTATTTTCCTTTTTCATTTGATTTCCACCTTTCTTCTTCTTCTTTCTGTGCTTTGAAGTGCTAAGCATTTGTAAACACAGGAGGAGTGTACTGATTGTATTTTTCTTCTAGTTGATTTATGGGTTCTTTTTTAAAGTATCCCACTATGGAGTCACCATCGAAGTTGTCCATCTGTGGTGAGACAACATTTGAACTTGGTGTTGGTACAAAACTAGAACTCGGAGTAGCTTCAGTGTATCCCATGATTTAGATCATTCTCAGGTTCTCTGGACATGTGGATCCAGAATGTGCATCATTGTCATGGAAAGGACAAAATATTGCACTATGTATAGCTTCAATCATCGATCTTGGTGGAGATGTTGGCAACCACAGCTAAAGATTGTCTCTCTTTGGTTGGTACAGTTGCTGAACTGGAAATCTAATGAAATTTGTTTTCATCAAGCCGAAAGTGATCATATTATCTTCCAACTTGATGGTGTGTTCTTGCGCACTCTTCAACTCTGTTGCTTTCACTATCTTGAGGAAGAAGGTTATCTCTAATGGAAGAGCATTTATGAAACAACTCATTAGAATCTCTAGCGATGGATCGAGTGTAGAAAAAATTCTTGTAACAAGATGATTAAATCTTGCCACAAAATCCCTCATGTGTTTGTTGTGCTCCATCTTTGAATTTGTGAGTTCGGTGAACAACATATGACTGTCTTTAGCGAGCTGGAATCTCGCCAAAAAATCCTCGCTCATAGTTGCCCAGCTTGTGATATTGCCTGGCGCCAAGTGTTTGAACCAACTGGCATCATTTCCTACAAGAGTCTCAATAAAGAGACGCACCACGATGTCTTCATGTTCTAAATGCGAGACGGTGCAAGTTGTTGTGAACGCAAAAAAATGGTCCTCCGGGTGTCGAGTTTCGTCGCCGTGAAACTGAGGAAAGTGCTTCCTTGACCCTTTAGGTAACTCATGATTTACCTGAAAAGCCAAAGGCCCAATGTTATTACCCCAAGGTAATGGGGGTGGTCGTCGCCTGTCAGCATTATTGTTGTTATCATCCATTGCTTCTATGTGGATCATGCAATAGGATGTCAGATTGTCATTCCCATGAAATAAAAGCATCTAGCTTTTCTTGAATTTTTCTTGCATCGTGCCCCATGGTGGGCGCTAGAAAATTGTTGGCGTAACAATTAGCACCTCTGGAGTGCAAGTTGGTATGGACAACTATGCACACTATGTAATGAGTGCTCTTCAAATTAGGAGGGGAAGCTCCCTCATGTTGCTGAAATGCATGTAAAAGAAAAGTAATATGAGTCCTATCTTTTTGTTCTCAACTGGAAGAGACACAAGGTTAAGTAAACCAGGAATGTTATAGCTAAGGAATTTCTGGTTTCACAGATCATTAACTACAACTAAACTAACTACTTTAAATCTATCGAGTTTCCTCAAGAAAACAAAGCATGAGGAAATGGAGCGGGAATGTTCTATACGATAAACTTTAGGTACAAATTCACAATGTGAAGGCAAGGTGATCTCAACTATTTGCTTGGCTGGCAAGAAGTTTATTGGAAATGACGAATATATGATAAACCGAGTATAGATTCACAACGTGAAGGCAAGGTGGGTTCAACTATTTGCTCATCTAAATAAGCTTATTAGAAACAAAACAAAGAATAGCCAACTAGGACAGTAAATTGCATAGACGAAACATGCATACAATCCACGATCAAACCAGCCACTATATTTAACTAGGAGAGCATTCACCATGATAATAACATGAAACCTGAGTGGCGTAACAATTCATCATCATAATAAAACTCGTGAATAGATACAGAATCAACAATATTATAGGCAAGGTGGGCTCAACATATATTACTATCTCATGCAAAAGTTAATTACAAATGAGCTAAAAGCTCTTATTTATAGACATCAAAGGTGTAGGGAACCCTAAAATCACCTTGATTCAACTACAGTCTTGCAAGCATGTAAGATTTTATTGCTAAACACTAATAAATGAAACTATACAGTTAACTAGAAAGCTACCATCAGTTAACCGAAACATCTAATCTAAATGGACAATGTGCAAGCATACACGTCCTTATTGAAATGAAAACTAAGAGAAAACTCCAACTGTACAGAGATGATTCCAAAATAGACATGGCATGAGATGTGGAACAACGAGTTAACTCAGAAAGAAGTGTCAAGTTAACTATTGTTTCTAATGTCTATCCTAAAAGGTGGGACCCAGAGTTCACTGGCCATGATCTCGAGCAAGTAACCCCTCCACGAGGTGGTTGACTGCATCACCATCTAAGGTCATCACATGTTTTAATTGCCAATTCACTGCTTGTCAACAACTTGAGCAATCCTGGAAATATCTGCACACTTAAACTGGCATTTCACTGACTAGTAACTCTAGCGGCTCTATAACTAAGGTGATGGCCATTGTTTCTTCTATGGTTTTATGTCTTTGACGCTTCTCACATTTTTCACACTTTTCTCTATGGAAGGGTGTTGCATGATGAAACTACGAAGTTTGACCGTGAACACTCTGATTATGAAATACACACAAACTCACTGCACACACAAAATTCCAACAATGTCCAACCCTCTAAACTGGCCTTTGAAGGCTATTAGCTATACGAGGCATGAAACCATATGGACTTGAGTGACTAGGCGTGTCAACCCTCTAAATGCACTTGATACAAATCGGTGTCAAATTTTCTAATGAAGTTATGAATTAAGACTGATTTGGTCTTAAATTCAGTTTACATGAACTTTATTCTGAAAAACTCGCCCGTTGACTGTAAATTCAACTATATTCTGACAACTTTCTTCAGAAGTTGAAAGTGACCTGTTGAGGCTAAAAATAGCTTGTCGGAGGGCAATTTTCACTAAAATTTTTGAAACGTGGGTTTTGTGTAGAAAGTAATTCTAAGACAACCCACAACATCAGAATTGTGAAAAAAACGCCTTTTAGCTTGACATGCAAAAGCTTTTTCGAAAAAAGCAAATGAGGGCAGCAGGGGCTGTGGGGGGCAATTTTTGCGAGAAAATCTAAAATATGGGTTTTGTCCAGAAGAATATTCTAAGACAACCCACAACATCAAATTCGAAAAATATTGACTTCTACTCCACCATGCAAAGGAATTTCAATTTAGAAAATCAAAGCTTCGAGAATCGACGCTCTAGAGTAAATTTTCTTGAAAAATTCTAGCACATGGGTTTTGTAGAGGAAGTTGTGCACAACCAACCCAGATGAACAGATTTGTCAAAAGTCGTCGAATTCTCGAACATGCGAAAGAAATTAGGACAAGCAATGGAAGAAATTAAGACAAAAGATAGAATTTTTTAATGCTTTTCTTCTGCTAAAATCGCCACCTTGTCTTGATATTTGCTGATTAATTTGGACTTGTACCTTCAAGGAAATCTAAAATCAATCTCTATAGTGCCTTAGAATGTTGACTATTGAAGAAATTTTCCCACTTAGTGAAGAAATTTGCTTGCTCCTAAACTTGTTGTGAGAGAAATGGACGCCATCTTGAAAGAAATAAAGAAATTAGTAGCTTAATGGGGCCAACTGCAAGAATAAAACCCCGATTTCAAAAGAAATCTTCTAATTGGACCCCACTTAGTTCAACTATCACTAACTCAGAGTCCTGAAAATAAAATAATATTAAAATATTCAATTCCTCTTAACATGTGAATTTGTAATTAAATATTACAAAAGGTGCCAATAATAAATTATTGAAGAACATTGCCCATTTAAAAGCTTGCATGCAAAAAGTCAAATTTAATATTATTTTTAATACATTAGCAATAATCTTTGCATATTGATTCCAAAAATCAAAAATTAACTCTCTATGCATCCATTTGCAAAAGTTATAAGATTTTTCGCTAACTTCCTACTTTATAGCTCATGAAAGTTACAGTTGCCCTTGTTGAGTTCTAATTTCTGGGTGATTGAGTGAGGTTGTGACCGAGCTGAGATATCCATTGCGAAGCTTGCAGAGCAAGGATGAAATGTCTGTTGGGAGTTGCAACTGCTAAAATCAACGTTTGACACCTCAAAAAATTAGGCGCCTTTGTTTAAATTGATGCAAGCTCTCCAGACTTGGCCATTTCTCCTTTTTTCCATCTGATGCTTTGAACTGCCACTTCCGATAAACGATGAACCCTGCTGACTGGATGATAGGTTCATTGCATGACTAGAAGAATTTCACATCCAACGACTATATGTAAGGCATCTAAAAGCTGCATTAGGAACCCCAAAAGCAAGGGAACCCTTAGCCTGTGAAGGCGCAATCACTAATTTGACAAAAGTGTAACTTTTGAACATCTAGACACCATACTTTGACCGCTGACACTAGGAGCTGGAGTGCTCTGATTCGCACACTGTCAGTCTCTCTGCATAGCTAAAACAACTTACAAGAGATGTCTCTGGAGGTGACAAAGCAAGAAAACTGCTTCTAAGACCTCAAAAAGAAGGGTTCCTTTTCCAAGGGGATGTGCATTTTCCAAAGTCATTTTTTTGGTTATCTTCAATCTTTAGCATTCTACATTGACCCTTCATGTACAAGCATTTGACAAATCCCGGAGGCTGATGGTTGGACTTGTTGGATAGCTAGAGTATTTTCGCACAAGTATCGTGAAGATTGTAACTGCTAAAAACCCCATCTGACAGGCCTAAAGGTTAGGCACCCCTGGCCTATAGAGGTATAGGTGTGTATTTCTACATTTTTCCACCCTCTAATTTATGTGCTTGGTAGAACCTATGCCACGATCACTCAGTATGTCAAATCATCTCACGAACTGGTGCATTGCGAAGCTAGAATGGATTAGAAAAGATCTCTAAAAGACGGAAACTGCAAATTCAATCATCCAAGGAGTCAAATTCAAGGGCACCCCTGGGCTACAGGGGCGCATAAACTACAAATTTGACAGCCTCTGTGACATGCAACCTCCTCGTACCTTTAGCTTCTGACTTTAATTACCGAAGTTCTGCACTTTGGGTGACTTTGCTTGATTGCTCGTCAGAAAGCCAGACTAATTCTGAAGAGATTGAATGTACTTGCAAGCAAATGCAACTAAATCTGAGCCTTCAAAAAGAAGGGCGTCCCTGGGCTACAGGGGGAAGATCTGTTTTCTACAAAATATCATCATCTAATTCTACTTCCATAAACACTGTTCTGGCCACTGAATTGACCTTGTAAGAGGATAATTCTGTTGTGAAGCACTTCTCAATCATAATATGTCGTGCTTTGAGTCCCAAGTTCAGGTTTTGACCTCCAAGTACTGATCAATTGTTGTTGACAACTGACATGACACTGACCAAATTCCATACTTGACTTGCCCAAAAACTATATTTTGACATCATTTTAACAAGGTCTAGACTCTTTTAAGCAAAATGCCTTAATGAAACAAAAAAATTGTTTTGGGTACAACAATGTGAAAGCATCGCCATGAAAAAATTAGACAAAACAACACATTAATACGAGCGAAAAAAGGAGAAAAGAGCAAGACAGAGAAATGCACAGATACGATGAGTTTGTTCATCTCCCAAGGGCTCTTGCAAAGTCTATATCATGGATTTCAATTTTGAGCTTGGCCTCTTTCAAATTGGATATGCCTTCAGTGTAAAATATCATCCACCAAATTTATTATGCCGAGAGGTGTTCCATTGCTGCGACATTTTTCTTGTGTACATAAAAACACTTTTGGATTCTTTTGGATTGAAGTAGCACCGACCCCCTTGTCACATGGCTGTAAATGAAGTTCTGGTACATAGCCACGAAAACCGGTATGTGTATTCATCTCCATTGTCCATGATCTACCATTTCCAGAACAATTCCCATACCCTAAACTGGTCGAGGAAACCCTAAATGTGTTTCCCCCTGTTAAGCACTTCCTGATATCACGGGCCACAATCTGTGTCTAATGATGTAATGACTTGGGCACCATATTAATCTTTATTTGCGTGTGGCTATTCAAACCATTGGCAAGTCGCAAAAGCCATCTAGTGGAAACCACTGCAAATCAGGAAGCACATTGAAGTCCAAGGGATTTAAGTTCCTCCTTATAAGTTCATCTATGGAAACGTTCCAGATGTACATAGAATGGCCAGCGAGCAGAGTTATAAGCCACTACCCTTTTCAAAACAGGGCATATTTCTCCAAGTTCTTCTTGCTACTCATCAATGGCAAAAAACCTATGGTACAGTTATTCTCCATCTCAAACTTGTGTACACATTTTTGTTGAAAAGGCATTAAGTATTTCTCGGTGAAGCTTATATCCATGTCTCTTATTAGCCAGAGATTAAGCAAATCTTCCCTAATATGTAAAACTTTCCCCCAAATCTGTAAAATTTGCACTTCATCCAGACGTTTCTTTATCGCTTCCATTTATTGTTTCTCTTCATCTAGATTCACTTACATTGCATAGTTGCTATTTCAACATCTCACGCCCTGTATAATTTTGACAAATTTAAAAATAGATGTTTGCTTTTGATAGACTATATATATATATATATATATATGAATGTTTTTAGGTCATCCTCTGGCAGATCTTGGTGAGACGGCTTTGTTCAAAGCTTAAGAGGCAGCGAGTTACAACCAACTCCAAATGATGGTGGTAAATAAAATCAAAAAGAAAAAAAGTTTAGAATTTTATTGCATTGGAGTATGATTAGGCATTGGGTAATTTTTTTATTGTAAAATTTAGTTGTTTGGAAATTTGTAAGGCTACATTACATATACCAAATTTTATTTATTATTTCAAAGAGGAAATAGGCGTGAATAGTAAACTAGGATAGATAAAGGAACATAATATTTTGGAAAAGATAAATAAATCTCTTTATTCATCAACCCTTTTTGTTTATCAAGATAATTGTAGTAAAATTTTGTGTGGATAGCCATCAAACCTGCATCAATAAACCTCTTCCTCTACATGTTCTGGATTGACCATAAGACTTGCAATGAAATCTTTTTCTAGCTTTCTACAAGCCAAAATTGGATCACCGCCCTTCGTTTTCCTACTCAGCTTTGTTTTGCAAAGAGGAAAACAAAATCAAGAAAGAAAATACCTACCCTTGCGAAAAATAACAAGTGATTATTTATTCTCTCATATAACACTTTAGGGTTTCCCTCTAAGGTCGCCATTTGGCTGGCTTTCATTGATTCCTACATTGGTCTCTTGCATGTTTCAAACCTTTTAGCACGTGGAGGGAGCTTTCGTTGTTGAACATTTAGAGTAAAAATCTATCCGAGCATCTTTTTGACGTTGAGGATATATTACAATAATTAAATAGTTAATTATGTGTATAACCTTCTATTGCTGGGCATATTCATCCAATTGGATAATGCAATTGAATGTTCAGACAAATATGTGCATTTAAATCACTATATTTAATATCGTCAAATAATTCATTGTTAGTAGTTAAGCTCAAAGAGTGCTTTGAAAGGGGCGGGGGGCCTAGCTCGATTAGCTAAAGCATCTTGTTGCAGGAAAGAGGTCACAAGGTCTAGTCTCCCCCCAAACCCGTGGTACCAAAGGGCGTGTCGTACCAGCGTTGCTGGTCATGTGAAAAAAGTTTACCAGGAGCACTGCAATTTATAGGGGGGACGGATACCTGACCAATTCTTGCAGTCTAAAAAAAAAAATGCTTTGAAAGTGATTGTGGAAACTGCAAGTGATAACGAATTCAACGAGACAACTGAAAACCCCACACAAAGGCTGAAGATCCCTCGACATATCTCTTTTGAGGCAAGTGATGTTTTCACCATTGATGGCATGGATTTTGTGAGATGCATAAGTTTAGGACAAAATTGTGTTTTTATTGTGACGTACTATAATTCAGAATCATTCATATCTAATTATATGTTGCTAGTAGAAACTGATGTGGAGGGGCGGCATGGAAGATTGCTGTAAAATCTTATGCAGCTTTCATATTTAAATTTGATAGGTAAAGTAGGCATGTGCTTTTCTCTGCATTTCTGTGCAGAAAATTAATGTGTTTACTGCAGATGTTGGAGTCTAATCGCGCTTCTATGAAATGCTAGATTATGATTTCGAACACCCCCCTCCTTTTCTAAAATTTACAGAACTATGAACATCCATAGCAACTTTTTTAAAGAATGCTTTTTATGTTAAAGACTTTGATCGCCCATGGATGTTGTATGTTTTTATCCTAAAATTTGGAGACCCGTATGTTACTTTTTTAGAATTTGGTATGTACTTAGCAATTAATTTTAGAAGATTTTTACGCTCGTCCTTTTCTACGAACACCATTGATGATAATTAATAAAGAGTTTTGATGTTGGTATACAGACCTGTACCAAATAATCAATGGATATTATCATATTTGGGTAGTCCAAGGGGTTTTGATGTGTTTGTAAATTGTAATGAAGGATAGTCTAATGTTACCTGTTTTAGCAGCACATATTTACCAAGTAGAAAAATGGCATGTTGTTAAAAATATGGACACGCCAGCTATATGTAAATGTTACAACAATTTTTAAAAAGATACAACCTTGCCTGGATCTCACACAAAATACTAAATTTGTACTCAATGTAAATATCTCTCGATGTACTATAGATATATTATTCAATAAAGTAACTAAACTAGTATTATCTTGCATTGTCATCTCTTTGCTATGTATATTTCATGTGTCATTTAAAATAAGAGTTATTTTGTAATTAAGTACTTGCCACATATTAGCATAGTGATTTTTTTTTTCTATCATCAAGAAATGCAAAGAGTGGACATTTGGGCATGATATGGTAATGGGTATATTACTAGACATGTATACTTGGTATGTTTATGAGAGCATTTAAGAATTTCATCATACTAATGGTATAAATTATCCATGCCAAGTACATTTATGTTTGGGTGCAACCCAAAGTCCACAAAGATGTCCTCATTTCTTTAACATAAAAAAATATATCCAAGATGTTGAAGATGATGTAACAAAATGTTCTAATGTTAGAAAGGATAACTGCATTTTATTGTCAAGTGAACTTGTTATTAAATTTTTATTGTCTAAATTTTTTAAAACCATATAATTTAATAGTAATATTTTATTTATTTCATTAAAAAATATTTAATTTATTAATGTTAAATGTACTTTTTTGTTGAAAGATAGAATATTTAGCAATTATAAAGGATATCTATTATTTTGCATCAAACGTGTTTCAAGAATTCTTTATTGTATTCAATAATTAAATAAATGTATTATTATAAAAACACATTGATTTTTTGATTGAGAGGAATTGAGAGTTTAGTTCAGTGATCTAGAGCTCAGCTCTTTATAGACAAGTCCACCCAATAACCTCTCAAATGATGTGCAATGCACCCTCATCCACACTATGGACAAAACAAAAATTGAACCCATGACCTGAGCTACCTATTGAATTAACTAAAGACAAGAAAATAGAAAGAAAATAAACAACAATAATAAAGTGTGGAACATCAAACCCCTTTTTACATACGCCCCACTTTATATGAGTAAATGGGAAAAATAAATATGAAAGTATTTGTGTGTCTATATTATTTGGATATTCATCACATGGGGTAATTCTTCTCCTCAACCAAGGGACACCTAGTGTCACCCCCTACATGCTACTTTTTTTAACAAAAGTAGAGATCTTTAACCAGCGATAATAAGTTATATATAGGCAAGCTTAGCCTGCCAAGTTGCCACCTCTACTATAGGCTTAACAGTTATTGGTTTGCCAAATCTAGTTCTGAGAATAAAGCTTCTCATGGACAATTTGACTAGATGAGAAGATCTCAGAGAAGATTAAAGGTAAAGAGAGATTTATATTTTTCTTTTAATAACATGATTTAAACCTTCTTCCTTGTATATCGATTATAAGATACATACTTGTAATACATGCTTCTGGAATGAGATTGCAAATAGTGAAGTGCTAATTCCAAATGAAAAAAGAATTGATCTCAATTTGAATGGATGACAGGTTTATGTGATACCCCTCGCTCCTATAATGCAATGAGATTATAATTTTATAATTATTTTCTCTCTTCTCCATCATCACCCACCTTCTTCCTTGGTTACATAAAGATTGAAAAATATCCTCCCAAGAAGCACAATCATGGCAAACTAAAATTCACTCCCCTTACTCTGCTTATAGTGCATAGTTTGTCCAAATACAAGTTGCACTTTCCAATACATGTATATAGGTCATTATACTCTCAACTTTCTTGATAACCTGAATAACTTTTATCTACATAACAGTTCGTCTGAGTAAAATTATTATTATTTTTTTATTTTTAACTAAAATAAGTTTTGAATCATTTCATTTTTATTTATTCTTATGCCTTACATTCCCTTATTAGAGCCTCAAAATTTCATCTAAATATTTTTTTTGAAAAATATTTTTATTTTTTCTAACTTCCTCAATAGTTGGAAGGTTGATATGAATGTCATATCAAGATATGATGTCATAATCTAGAGATGAAATGAAACTGGAAATGACTAGAGGGCTTATGAACTATGATTTAGTAAAGGTCAATACCTAATCATGCCTGTCTTACAGCCATCCAAATTATGTCAAGGTAACATCCAATTGTAAATAATGGTTGAGTCCATTTCACTTGGAGGGAGCTATTTGGCTAGCTTATGTTAAACTCGTGTAATTTCTTGATTCTTATTCCACATTTTCAAAAGAGATACATGTTTTTACTTTTCGATTTCTTCCTTTTTTCATCTAAATTTTTGTTTTATGAAATTCATGATTTTTTAATATAGTCTTATAAAAAATGGTAATTATTGGGAAAGTGGGTTTCACCTACAATAGCTTGTTAGTTTTATTTTTGTTTTTTATTTTCACAAACAATCCCTTAGGTTCTATAAATAGATGTGCTATATTTTCACTATAATATTTCCTTTTCATAAATTTAACTTAGAATGGTCTAATTGTTAATTTCTCAATAAAGATGTAGTAACAAAAAAAGTTTCCTTTTCCTTGATTACTTGGATAACTGACACTAAAACTGGACTAATGGTGTCTTGGAATAGTGTTGTAATGTCTTGTAAACATTCACATTGTTTTAAGACCTTTATTTAGCTAAATCATGCTTTAATTTGTCCTTTGCAAGAGTTTTGTGAAGTGTTGTAACACACTTTCACACATTTCTAGGACTTATGTGCTTAATTAAGCCTTATGGGCCCCTTTCTAAATAAAATAAGCATAATTTGCACCTTGTTTAAGTGTTGTAAAGTGTTTTAAAGAAAGTTCACATTTATCTAGGTGGTCTTAATTCATTAAGGTTAAGTGGAGTTATTAACCCCCATTTTAGGCCTTCATTTTGACACCTCTCGAGGATCTTTCCCGACAATTATAAATTAAATATCAAATTATTTCATTTGAAAATTTTGGTCCTGGTAAGTTGAGCCAAGACCCATTCACCCTTGATGGTGAATGGGTCCTCTCTTAACATGACCCCCTTTTTCCAGTTGATCTGGAATGGGTTTTCCTTCTTTCATCTCCCCGAAGCTTGGTCCTAGAAACTTAGCCATTGAGACCTTAATTTTTTAATTTCATTCTCACGGGAATTTAATTATGTTTCTTTCCAAATCTAACGTTGGCCTTAGTTCTTTGAATTTATGGGTTAATGTCCTAATTTAGTATAAATAAGGGGTTAATTTACATAGTTTCACCTAAGATTTTCAAGAGAGCATCCTAATACTTTACAAGAGCATTATAGAACCTTCCAAAGGAATTCATAAAGCATTTCAAGGAAAATTTCAAGTGTTTATTGCAGTAATTCAAAGTCATATCATCATGTCAAGGGTTTAATGCATTCATGTGTGTTGAGCTAAGAAGTTAATGTTGCATTGAGGATCCATTTGCAAGAATCATCCTACATCCAAGATCTACATTCTTCACGGCCACTCCATGATTGTTTGTAGATTTCATTCACAAAAAAAATCCAAGGTGATATCAATTGCATTATTTCATGTTCATGCTTCATTATCATATTTCATCATTCGGTTTAATTACCTACAAGGGGTTTGAATGAGGCAAACCCCCATTCACTAACAAATCAACAATTTTTCTATCCTTGAGTGTGTGATTGTAGATTTATAGGTTGAAGAGAAAGATTAACAAAATTGTCAAAGTTTCAAAGTTGTCATTCAAGGTGCAAGATCACAGACTTGAGCTCTATAGAACTAAATATTGCCTTCCAGAACTTGGTAACTCGAATTTCAAGAGTGCAAACATCAAAGTATAGGATCTTGAACTCAATTTTCCAAAACCCTAAAAGGACCCATTCACCCCTGAAGGCGAATGAGTCCTCCATGGCCCAAAAACAGCTACTTTCTGGCCAGGTACATAGATTTTTTATGTTCTCAAATCATTCCTCATAATTTCTATAAAAATTAGGGTTGATTTATGATTGTTATTTGCATCTTCTTTTGCTTAATTTGAAGTCATTTTGGGCTTGGAAAATAAGTGATCCATAGATCTCTTGTACACACATTAGGGTGGATCCTATTTCCCCCCAAATCATTTTTGGTGAACCTGACTTATTCAACATTGCACTTTTCTGAATTTTGGAGTCTTTCATTGAATTTCAAGTTAAAATCTTGCATTCATTGCATTAAATTTGCATTGAACTAGGGTTCTTCTTTTGCATTTAAATCTTGCATATCATAAAGGGTTTAGATTTGCACTGTTTTACACTTCTTAAATTTGAAAACAAAAACAAAGCAGTCATTTTGTATCTCATTTAGATTTCATTCAATTGCATTTGAAAATTAAAAAAAATTGCATTTCAAAA
Source organism: Sequoia sempervirens (assembly GCA_007258455.2). NCBI lineage: Eukaryota > Viridiplantae > Streptophyta > Pinopsida > Cupressales > Cupressaceae > Sequoia > Sequoia sempervirens. The sequence continues at coordinate 128,885,747 of VDFB02373365.1, read as the reverse complement.
TAGGTCTTGCATTTCATCTTTCTATTGCACTTTTGCATTGAATTTTTGGAAAATTTAAAGTTGGATTTCATTGTCTACAACTTGGAATTGAAAGATAAATCTGAGAGCTTACAAATCACTTTAAAAAGTTTAAAAAGACCTTATCAGGGCTCGTTCACCCTTACTGGTGAATAAGTCCCTGTTCAAGTTTGGCATGAAGCTTATGGCAACTAAAAAGACATTAAAATTCAATTTGAAATCCACATAAACATCCCAAAAACAACTAACTAGGAAACATTCGCCCTAATTGGCGAATGAGTCTCTGTTAGCTACAGATCTACAATTTCGAGACATTAAAATCTCAGTTTTTATCTTTTGTTTGGTGCATTCATCTTGTTGTTTCAGTTTCCTGATCTTTCATTTCATCAATTTATTTCTATTTAGCTTAAATTGTTTCATTTTAGTGCATTGTAAAAATTCAAAATTACATCAATTTTTTTTCATTTTTAGCTTATAACATTGTTTAATTAGTAATTTACATTGCTTAGAATCTGAAAATTGCATTTCATTTTAGGATATTGCATTGCCATTCTAGGGTTTGCACACTAGGTTTGTAAAAATTGTATGATCTTTACAACTTGGTGTTCTATTCACAATACTATTATAAGATGTAATTCAAGGCTCATGTCATCCAAAGATCTCTCACTTGTCATGGATCTTGGGTGCTCTAACTCTCTTTTTGATAGTGTTTAGAATCTACCCTCCATGGATCACAGTTTTCATACCTCATTTCCCATGACTTCACTTCCCACAACCAATTTCCTTAACATTCCCAACATCATCCCTACCATTACCACTTCCACTCAACCTTTGGGGTCTACTCAAATTCAAGGTGGAATTCCAATTCCATCATCCACAATAGCAATTTCCATCCCTACATACACTAGCACAAAACCTACAACAACATTCTAACCTACAACAACATTCCAACCCACAACAACCTTCCAACCTACAACAAACTTTCAACCCACAACTACCATTCAACCAACCACAACAATCATACCTACTAGCACCGTATACACTTCCATAGGTATTCCCATAGGAAATGCTTCAAACACAATAATACCTCAACAATCCACTTTCAATAACCTATAATTCACTAGACCTCCGCATACATACACTACACCACCTTATAACCAAAATGACTTGTCTCATTAATTCACTTTTCCAATCCATGACATCCCTTCAACAACTAGTGGCAACATTACAACAGAATAATAATGGTCAAGCTTTGCAATACATCAAGTCCACCCCATTTTCCCTCAACATATTAGGAGCACAAATTCCACAAGGTATAGAGGTCCCTCAATTTGAGAAAAATGGTGGGAAAGGAGATCTTATAAGCCATGTTTCTTTCTTCACAGCCTTGTGTAGAGATTTCATCTTTGAGGATAAATTGTTGGCTAAGTTATTCCCTAGATCCTTGAAAGATACTGCCTTACATTTTCATCTTTACTGAACAATTCAATTGGATCATTCAATGAACTCATTGATGCCTTTTACAACCACTTCCATATTCACATGGGTCCTAAGATGCCACTTACGGATCTAATGACATGCAAGCAAAAGGAGGATGAGAAAGTGACTAATTTCATAGGAAAATATCAAACACTTTATTCACAAGTAAACATTAAGATTCTTGATGTTGACCTTCAAAGAATGTTCATTGCTGAATTACAAGATAAACTCCAAAAGAAACTTGAAATGTTAAGGTTTACATCCTTCACACAACTATGTACAACCCTTCATGACCATTAAAACTCAACTAGTGGTTGTGATGTGAAAAATCACCCATCATCCTGAAAGGACTGAATCCAACAACTATCAATCATTCAAGAAACAAAATAAGATCTTTTTACAATTAAATCCTCCTCAAACAAGTCAAAAAAATAATAATCAAGTGGCTTCTATAAAAATGACAACTCCTTTTGAGGATAGGGAGAGAGAGTTCACTCCTTTACCCGGCACCCTTCATAATATCATGTTGTAGCTCATTGACAAGAGCATTCTTACCTTACCTCTTATTAGAGAACGTGAACCTACTATACCATTGCCTAAAGGCTTTCAAAAAAATGCTTATTGTCATTACCATCAAACAAACAAACATAGTATAGAATACTGTAAGCATCTTAAACATATTGTGCAAGAACTTATTGATTCTAATCATCTACTAATCAAAGGTGTGGATGATCAAGGAAATAATTCTATAGCTCCTTCTAATCAAAATTTTCAAATCTTTACAAATCCCATGCCTAAACACAGTATTCCATTTGTCAAAGCTAGTGAAACGAAGACTGATGTGATGAATGTTGACACAAATGATGACAATACAAAAAACATTGAACAACATCACATGGAAACTGTGATAGCATTTATTGAAGGTAGACATCTTAAGGGATTGACTAGATACCCTCTTGAAATTTCTTTCTCACAAAATGACATGTACCTAAACATGCATCTGATGGTCTTCTTTACATAGCTAGCTGAATCAACAATAAGCCCACTAATGGGATATTGATTGATCCCATTTGTGGAGTGAATGTGATCATAGAATATTTCTTATATGTGCATGAGCTATATCAAGATACATATGACAATCTGAAAGCATGGATCAAGACAAATAATGGATTTTCTTGCCCTATGATAGGATCGATAGATCTCCCTTTAAAAGTGGGACAAAAAACATTAACAGTCTCATTCTCCATCATTCCACAATCAAACCAATTTTGTGTGAAGCTAGGCCATCCATGGATTTTCTCCATGAATTTTGTCCCTTCGATTGTGCATAAATGTCTAAAGTTTCCATTTGGCAATGATATCTTCACTGTGCATCATAGTGGATTCCATCTTACCTTGGAAAAATGGAATTGTTCACTAGATTACTTTTGGCTCAAGCCTATGGAACCTATCAAGCCTCGTGAAGATTTATTTTTCTTTTCATATCAAAAATTCAAGGAAAAGAAAATAGTGGAACTATCCCTTCGCAACATGCCTCAACCTACAACTGAATCAACCATCCTTGACAAGACAATGATTGAACCAAAAATAATTATGAACATACAAGAACAACCTATAGAACAACCTCCTACAATTTCATACAAGAGATCACGCGATAACACAAACAATCTTGTTGTCCCTCCTAGAGTCAAACAAGTTTGCAAAGTCAAAGAGAAAATGGTTGAGAATCCTAATGTTGTTCCCTCTAGCCTTCCCATGGAAGAGAAGGAACCTTTGATTGACAAACCCACTCTTATAGAAAAAAAAATTGACAATAAACTAAAAAGAAATCGAAGTGGTAGGGAGAATAGATGTAGACATTGTGCTATTGCTCATAGACTGAAAACTCAAGAAAACAACAACATAGAAAATCAAAATCCATATCTACCTGAAGCAATGCATGATTAATCTCAACCCTCACCTCAACATAAACAAGAACATTGTATGGAAATTGTTATTCGACCTCCTGCTATGATTGACTTAGATGATGACATTGATATTGCAAAGATTGATGAACAAGTGCATGAAGAGTTGAATACATTATTTTCTTCTTCCATGAGATTAAATGAAAAATCTCTTAAAAAGAGTGTTAAACTTAGTGTGTGTCCTAGTTTAGCACTTGACATTGTCCCTTTGGCTAGTTCCTTGCCTTCCGTTTATACTGACTGAGATTGGGAGGCGGACAACCTGCTTTAGGTTCACTTTCCTATGCCTTACTAGTCTTTTTCTTTTTAATTTTTCTTTTTATGTGATTTCATGTGTGTAAGGTGATCCCAAGTGATGTTTTGTTTAATCTATCCTCTCTATTTTGTGCATTCTTCTATATGTACCTTCACTCTTCTCTATTTTGTTATCATTTTTCATTTTGTCTCGTATTTTCCTTTTGGGGATGATGCAAGGCATCAAGACATTTATGTCTCTTCCATGTTGACCCAAAAGCTTTTTCTTTATCTTTTTCATTTCTCTTGTGTATTCCTTTTGGGGATGATGCAAGGCATCGAGACATTTATGTCTCTTCCATGTTGACCCAAAAGCTTTTTCTTCATCTCTTTAATTTTTCTTGTGTTTTCCTTTTGGGGATGACACAAGGCATCAAGACATTCATGTTTCTTCCATGTTGACCCAAAAGGTTTTTCTTTGTTTTCGCTCTCATTTTGTCATTCTTTACTGTATGAAACAATTAAATAAATGTATTATTATAAAAAACTTATTGATTTTTTTTTATTGAGAGGAATTGAGAGTTTAGTTCAGTGATCTAGAGCTCAAATCTTTATAGATGAGTCTACCCAATAACCTCTCAAGTGATGTGAAATGGACCCTCATCCACAATGTGGAAAAATTAGAAATTGAACCCATGACTTGGGCTACCTACTGAATTAAACTAAAGAGAATAAAATAGAAAGAAAATTAACAACAATAATAAAGTGTGGAACATCAAACCCCTTTTTACACATGCCCCGCATTATATGAGTAAATAAGAAAAATAAATATGAAAGTATTTGTGTGTCTATATTATTTGGATATTCATCTCATGGGGTAATTCTTCTCAACCAAGGGATACCTAGTGTCACCACCTACATGCTACCCTTTTTTAAAAGTAGAGATCTTTAACCAGCAATAATAAGTTATATATAGGCATGCTCAACCCACCAAGTTACCACCTCTACTGTATGCTTAACAGCTATTGGTCTACCAAATTTAGTTCTGAGTATAAAGCTTCTCAGGGACAATCTAACAAAAAGAGTCAATCTCAAAGAAGATTAAAGGTAAAGAGATATTTTTATTTTTATTTTAATAACATGATTTAAACCTTCTTCCTTGTATATCAATTATAAGATACATACTTGCAATGCATGCTTCTGGAATGAGATTGCAAATAGTGAAGTGCTCATTCCAAATGGAAAAAGAAATGATCTCAATTTGAATGGATGTCAGGTTTATGTGATACCCTCACTCCTATAATACAATGAGATTATACTCTTTGAATAATTTTATAATTATTTTCTCTCTTCTCCATCATCACCCACCTTCTCCCTTGGTTACATAAAGACTGATAAATATCCTCCCAAGATGCAAATCATGGAAAACTAAAATTCACTCCCCTTACTCTGCTTATAGTGCATGGTTTGTCCAAATACATATTGCACTTTCCAATACATATAGGTCATTATACTCTCAACTTTCTTGATAACCTTTAAAATAAATTTTATCTACATATAACAGTTCATTTGAGTAAAATTATTAGTATTTTTTATTTTTTTATTTTATTTTTAACTATTCTTAGTTTTGCATCATTTCATTTTTATTTATTCCTATGCCTTGCATTCCCTTATTAGAGCCTCAAAATTTCATCTAAATATTTTTTTTGAAAAATATTTTTATCTATTCTAACTTCCTCAATTGTTGGAAGGTTGATATGAATGTCATATCAAGATATGATGTCATAATCTAGAGATGAAATGACATTGTAAATGACTAGAGGGCTTATGAACTATGATTTAGTAAAGGTCAATACCTAATCATGCATGTCTTACAGTCATCCAAATTATGTCAAGGTAACATCCAATTGTAAACAATGGTTGAGTCCATTTCACTTGGAGGGAGCTATTTGGCTAGCTTATGTTAGTTAAAGTCATGTAATTTCCTGATTCTTATTCCACATTTTCAAAAGAGATACATGTTTTTACTTTTCTATTTCTTCCTCTTGTCATATGATTTTTTGTTTTATGAAATTCATAATTTTTTATATAGTCTTATAAAAAATGGTAATTATTGGGAAAGTGGGTTTCACCTACAATAGCCTATTAGTTTTTTTTTTTCACAAACAATCCCTTAGGTTCTATAAATAGATGTGCTTTATTTTCACTATAATGTTTCATTTTCATAAATTTAACTTAGAATGGTCTAATTATTAATTTCTCAATAAAGATGTAGTAACAGAAAAAGTTGTCTTTTCCTTGCTTGCTTAGATAACTAACATTAAAACTAAACTAATGGTGTCTTGGACTAGTGTTGTAATTTCTTGTAAACATTCACATTATTTGAAGACGTTTATTTAGCTAAATCATGCTTTAATTTTTCATTTGCAAGGGTGGTGTGAAGTGTTGTAACACACTTTCACACCTTTCTAGGACTTATGTGCTTAATTAAGCCTTATGGGCCCCTTTCTAAATAAAATAAGCATAATTTGCACCTTGTTTAAGTGTTGTAAAGTGTTTTAAAGAACTTTCACATTTATCTAGGTTGTCTTAATTTTCATTAAGGTTAAGTGGAGTTATTAGCCCCCCTTTTAGGCCTTCATTTTGACACCTCTTGAGGATATTTCTTGACAATTATAAATTAAATTTCAAATTATTTCATTGGGAAAAATTTGGTCCTGACAATGCATTTAAGTTGATCCAAGACCCATTTGCCATTGATGGCGAATGGGTCCTCTCTTAACATGACCCCCCTTTTTTAGTTGATTGGGAATTGGTTTTTGGCCTTCTTTCAGCTCCTTGAAGCTTGATCCTGGAAATGTAGCCAGGATCCATTTGCGTTGTGTGGCGAATGGGTCCTCCCTTAATGAGACCTTAATTTTTGAATTTCATTCTAGTAGGAATTTAATTATGCTTCTTTCTAGATCTGGTGTCGGCCTTAGTTCTTTGAATTTTGGTGTTACTCTCCTAATTTAGTATAAATAAGGGGTTAATTTACATAGTTTCACCTAAGATTTTCAAGAGAACATCCTAATACTTTACAAGAGCATTATAGAGCATTTCAAAGGAATTCATAAAGCATTTCAGGGCATATTTCAAGTGTTTATTGCAGCAATTCAAAGTGATATAATCATTTCAAGGGTTTAATGCATTCATGTGTGTTGAGCTAAGAAGTTAATGTTGCATTGAGGATCAATTTACAAGCATCATCCTACATCCAAGATCTACATTCTTTATGGCCACTCCATGATTGTTTGCAAATTCGATTCACTAGACAAAATCCAAGGTGATATCAATTGCATTATTTCATGTTCATGCTTCATTATATTATTTCATCATTTGGTTTACTTACCTACAAGGGATTTGACTGATCATGGAAAGAGCTCTACAAAACTGAATACTACCTTCTAGAACTTGGTAACTGGGATTTCAAGAGTACAAACATCAAAGTAAGGATCCTGAATTCAATTTTCCAAAACCCTAAAAGGACCCATTTTTACCCTGCAAACGAATAAGTCCTCCATAGCCCAAAAACAATAACTTTCTGGATAGGTACATAGAGTTTTTATGTTCTCTGAATCATTCTTCATAGTTGCTATAACAGTTAGGGTTGATTTTTTATTGTTATCTGCATATTCTTTTGCATAATTTGAAGTGATTTTGGGCTTGGAAAATAAGTGATCCATCTCTCTTGTACACACATTAGGGTGGATCCTATTTCCCCCCAAATTATTTTTGGTGAACCCGACTTATTCAACATTGCACTTTTCTGAATTTTGGAGTCTTTCATTGCATTCAAGTTAAAATCTTACATTCATCACATTTAGATTTGCATTGAATTAGGGTTTCTTCTTTTGCATTTAAATCTTGCATATCATATAGGGTTTAGATTTGCATTGTTTTGCACTTCTTAAATTTGAGAAATATAAAAACAAAGCAGTTGTTTTGCATCCCATTTAGATTTCATTCAATTGCATTTGAAAATAAAAACAAAATTGCATTTCAAAATAGGTCTTGCATTTGATCTTTCTATTGCATTTTTGCATTCAATTTTTAGAAAATTTAAAGTTGCATTTCACTGTCTACAACCTATAACTGAAAGATAAATCTGAGAGCTTAAAAATCATTAAAAAATAATTTAAAAAGACCTTACCAGGACCCATTCACCCTTACTGGTGAATAAGTCCATGTATAAGTCTGACCTGAAGCTTATGGCAACTAAAAAGTCATTAAAATTCAATTTGAAATCCACAAAAACATCCCAAAAACTCCTAATTAGGAACCATTCGCCCTTACTGGAAAATGAGTCCTTGTTAGCTACAAATCTACAATTTCAAGACATTAAAATCTTAGTTTCTAGCTTTTATTTGGTGCATTCATCTTGTTGTTTCAGTTTCTTGATCTGTTGTTTCGTCAATTTCTTTGCATTTAGCTTAAATTGTTTCATTTTAGTGCATAGTAAAAATTCAAAATTGCATCAAAACATTTGATTTTTAGCTTATATCATTGTTTAATCAGTAATTTGCATTATTTAGAATCTAAAAATTGCATTTCATTTTAGGATATTGCATTGCCATTCTAGGGTTTGCACACTAGGTTTGCAAAACTTGCATGAGCTTTACAACTTGGTGTTCTATTCACAATACTATTATAAGACATAATTTGAGGCTCATGTCATCTGTCGATCTCTCACTTGTCATGGATCTTGGGTGCTCTAACTCTCTTTGTGATAGTGTTGAGAATTAACCCTCCATGGCTCAAGTTTGCATACCTTACTTCCCATGACTTCACTCCCACAACCAATGTCCTTAACATTCCCAACACCATCCCTACCATTACCACTTCCAATCAAGCTTTGGGTTCTACTCAAAGTCAAGGTGAAATTCCAATTCCATCATCCACAATAGCAATGTTCATCCCTCCATACACTAGTACACAACCTACAACAACATTCCAACCTACAACAATATTCCAACCCACAACAACCTTCCAACCTAAAACAACCTTTCAACCCACAACTACCATTCAACCAACCACAATAGTCATACCTACTAACACTGTATACACTTCCATAGGTATTCCCATAGGAAATGCTTCAAACACAATAATACCTCAACAATCCACCTTCAATAATGTACAATTCACTAGCTCTCTGCATACATACAATACACCACCTTATTCCCCTCAACCTTATAACCGAAATGACCCTCTCATCAATTCACTTTTGCAATCGATGACATCCCTTCAACAACAATTGGCAACATTACAACAGAACAATAATGGTCAACCTTTGCAATACATCAAGTCCGCCCTGTTTTCCCTCGACATATTAAGAGCGCAAATGCCACAAGGTATAGAGCTCCCTCACTTTGAGAAATATGGTGGGAAAGGAGATCCTGTAAGCCATGTTTCTGCCTTCATAGCCTTGTGTAGTGATTCCATCTTTGAGGATAAACTGTTGGATAAGTTATTCCCTAGATCCTTGAAAGATATTGCCTTAGAGTGGTTTTCATCTTTACCGAACAATTCAATTGGTTCATTCAATGAACTCATTGATTCCTTTTACAACCACTTCCATATTTGTATGGGTCCCAAGATGACCCTTGCAGATCTAATGACATGCAAGCAAAAGGACGATAAGAAAGTGATCACTAATTTCATAGGAAGATATCAAACACTTTATTCACAAGTAAACATTAAGATTCTTGATGCTAACTTTCAAAGAATGTTCATTTCCAACTTAAAAGATAAACTCCAAAAGAAACTTGAAATGTTAAGGTTTCAATCCTTCACACAACTATGTGTGTGTATGAAATATGTGAGTATAAAAATAATACAACACAATCAATGAAACATTATATTAGAGAATTCAAATAACAAATCTAATCGAATTGAAAAAACTAAATTCTCTAAAGTCATCCCATTGTTCTCTATCTCCAGGGATTTTTCAAATCATTGTGGCTCTCAGATTGTTTGTATGCACAAGACTCGTCTAATGACAACCTAAAGAACGAGATGTTGGAAAATGCAAGAAATCTATTCCTACATGATTGATAAACTATATGATTGGTGAGTGATATGATAATGATGCTAATGTTGTTGTATGAAAATGAAGGTTATACTATGATAATATGTGATAAAGCTACATAAACTAAGATGCAGCTAACAAAAAATCCATGATTATGCTAAATGTTTCTAAATGCTAAAAATGCTAAATGCTCAAATGCTCAATGCTCACAAATTCTCTAGTGAAAATTCTACAAAGTAAGATTGCTCAAGAGTGGGATCCTTTTGTTGTAGAATGAGGTTGTATTTAAAGATTTTCCAAGACATATTCTGATGTGGTAGCAACCAACAGTCAAGATTTTAGTTGGAGAGATCAAAGGTGGAGGATGAAGAAGTTAGAGAGAATCAAGGAGAGTGTTCCCTTTAGAAAAACAATCTACCAAGTGTTAGGAAGAATAAATGGAAGAAGAGAGCCAAGTGTCCCAAAGTTGCTTGGAAATTTGTTGAGGATAATGCTAAATTAAATATTTGACATATTCAATTTGTTGAGACACATGATGAGGTGGAAGGAGGAAAGTTGTAGACATGTGACTAAATTTAAATTTTACAATTTAAATTTAATAAGAAGAAAGTTAATTAAATGAAACACACTATTTAAATTTGTTTATTTAATTAATATTAGAAGAATATGATTTAAGATAGAAGAATTAGAAAATGAACTATATAAATAAATTTAGAATTTATTTATATGTAGACGAAATAAACATCAATTAATTAAATAACTTGTATTTAATTAATTAATTATCCAGACCAATTTTAGGTGTATACATTTTTCCCCTCTTTGAATTGATGTGCTTACACATTGCTTCAAAGAAAAATTTGTTGATGATGTTGAAAAAAAAAATTTGATATGCCCCAGATGCTGATTTTTGAGTGATGATGGATATGCCCCCTCGGGAGATAAATCGATGAATTTTTGAATTTTTAAGATTTTTTTATTTTTTTGAAATTTTGATGATTTTCTGATGATTTTCAAATTTTATGATGTTGAGATGAGTTATCTCCCAAAAAATAACAGTGATCCTACCCCTTTGATGAATTTATTAATTAAGGCCCTTTTTGAAAACTAAAAATCAATCCCACTTAATTGCCCTTTAAAAAGGTTAAAAAGGTGAAAATAATCTTATTCGAGTCATTTGGATTTTAGAGATTGAGTGATTAGAGCAACTTTGAGAAAATTGAGCAAGATGGTGATCCCCTACCAAACCCACTAATTCGAGCGAGTTCGACATCACAACTGCCTGACTGCGTATGGACCTCTGGTACCTACCCCGAGAAACCTCCTTGTTAATTTTGAATTAATTTTTGGCACATTTTTTAATGTTTTATATTCAGTTTTTCACATTTTAGTGCATATGGAGTCCGATATAGCACACCCAGTTGTTGTTATAGTGCATAGATACTTTTAGCGCATAGAGGTAATTTTTTTAGCGCAATAGGTCAAGATTTTAGTGCATAGGGAAAAGTAGCGCATAGATGATGTTCTGTAGTGCATTGATGAAAGTTTTTGGTGCATCGAGCCTTTTAGTGCATTGATGTTGTGAAATAGAACATTTGGTAAACATTATGGCGCATTCATAGGTTTAGTGCTTTGATGCACTTTTTTGGCACATTGATGAAATATTTTAGCGCATAGAATTTTTCAACACATTGAAACACTATTCTAGTGCATTGACACTAGAATGATGAACTTTTGATTGTTCTCCCTTTTTTCGATGTTTTAATGATCGCGTCAGCTGTTGATAGATTAAATGATGATTGATCTCATGATAGGTGAGAATCAATGATAGGATGATGATGATTGACCTCATGATAGGTGAGGATCAATGATAGATGATGATGGTGAGGATCAAGGATAGATGCTCATGAGATTTGATCAAAATATCACTAGATCTGATTAGATTGATAGGTTGATTGATGTTGATCGATAAGATTGCTGATTTGTGATATGCTATGATGATAGGAGCCTTCGAGGATCCTTCAGTCTTGAGAGCGATTCTCGAAGACTTGGGACCTAATTCCATAGCTAGTGCAGGTTGATCGAGATGTGATTTCGCGATGCAGGTTGACTTCTTTGATTGATATGCCCCAATATAGGATCAATAGGGTACTTTTGATCGCTTTGGCTAAGAGGTGGTATAGTGACCACAACACCTTTCACTTAGCCACTGGTGAGATGACAATCAAGCCAAAGGATGTTTATTGGATTTTGAGGATCCCTGTTGTTGGTGAGCTCATGGTTTACGATCACATAGAGTAGGGGGCACTGATGCATTGCGGAGGATTTTTGCTAATGATCAAATTTGGAGATATGAGATTCCATGGTGAGAGATGGTTGATTCCTATGTGCCACTACCATGTGTTCTTGTTGGATTCATTGGAGGTTTCTTATGTCCCAACCATAGGTTGAAGGGACTGTCAGTCGGCTGGGGTCAGATATTGGAGAGCATGATTACTTAGAGAACTTGATATGCATGGGGATCTTGTATGCTAGCTCACTTGTACCATGATCAAATTCATCAAGTAGTATATCTCAGAGGGGCTAGTTTGTCAGCTGGGGTGACACTGTTGTAGCTATGGGCGTGGGAGCACATAGTTGTCACTCATCCAATAGCTGATAGACAACATCTGGCTATTTGACTATACATTTTTGGATATACAGGTCTAGTTTTCTAGCATAAGTTGGGAAAATTAGAGTACTAGCAAAGGGTTTTGGATGATTTGGATACTATGACATGGAGGCCCTATCTAGACTATGAGCAGTGGCTAGAAGATAGCATAGAGATGTCGTATGTGTGCACTACGAGGTACCTAATTGGGAGGACACCATTTGTGATTGAGAGATTCCTTCTCATGAGAGTGTTGCAACAGTAAGTGTGAGTACAAGGTATGCCCCAGGGAGTTGCACTATATGCACGTAGATGATAGGACATTCTAGAGTGGGGGCTTACTTTATCATATGATGCAGTGTGTGAGGAGTACCCCAGATTACAGGGAGTTGCATGGGAGTATCATTCGGAGATCATAGAGGCTGCAGTATCATAGGAGTATGCACATTATTTCTTTACACATCACTTCCCAAGGATATCCAATTCGGATGAGCCAGTATCATCATTAGATGATGATCAGGCACCGAGATGGAGGAGGGGTGGAGGATTTGATGAGGAGGAGGAGGGAGAGAGAAGTGATTATGGAGATGATAGAGATGGAGGAGAGGGAGATGGTGGTGATGGTGGAGATGGGGATGCAGGTGGAGGTGATAGGGGTGATGGGGGTGCAGGGCTGATATTGGATGCGAGAGTGACCTGTAGGAGGAGATCTGTGATATTTGCAGGGCCACAACAAATTCACATTCATTTTCCCTCCCATTAGTAGTAGGCTTAGATAGCTACTTTACTGGCCCACGTATAGACTTTACAGGGACAACTGACTTAGGTCTAGGCATAGATACAGGCATAGGAACAAACACAGGGACATATCACCTCTCTCATAGCAAAGAGAGATACTCTGAGATAGCGATGCGAGTAGGTAGAGGCCTTGTTAGAGAGATTACAAAGAGTTGTTGAGGGTGCCATGACAGAAAATTATCTCAGAGAGGTATGACACTCCACCAGGGAGGTCGAGTATTACAAGCTACGGTATCATGAGGTAGTGCCTACAGAGCAATGTGTGAGTTATGCACAGTCGGCCAGTGCCAGATCAGGTCGGAGCCACTCTCGGACTACCAGTAGGGGTGTGATATGGCCACCTTGTCAGGATCCAAGTGCAGGGCCATCAGGTTGTGCAGCGGGAGGTGCAATGGGGCCAACATTGTCTAGGGGGAGCAACACATAACTCATTATTTGATCACATTTGATGTATTTGAGACATGATGTACACTTTGATTCAGCTAAGACATTATGATTATTCTGCCACATTTTTTATGATGTATCTCTCCATGCTTTTTGATATCATTGTACACTTTGACATTATTATTTTGAGATTTATATGATATGTCGTGATGATTAGTGATCTATATGGTTTCTATATGAGTTTATGATGGATGTTTATGATGGATGCATTTAATATCTACTATATATGTTATGTGATTTTTACTTGATGATGCTATCTAGATATGTATGGATGCAATGATGATGTATGAATTATGATTCTAGATGTTTTATGGATGATGCTTTTATGATTTATGAGATAGATTTGATTATGCAAATGATATGTGATGCACTTTATTTTTTGTATTTTTCTAATGCAAATATATGATTGTATGCATGGATGGATGTATGATATGAAAATTCTTTCCAATGTATGCATGATATGACAATATTTATGCAACTATATGTGAATGATCTTGTTTTTGTTAATGTCAAATGTATTCAATATTTTAATGAGAGAGAACATCATTTTGGAATTTTTCCAGCCTTGGAAAATCTATAAATGCAGATGCAAAAACTAATATGGATGCACTCTACTTTAACCATGCAAATCTAAATATGCAATGTTGTCATCGTATCAACCGATTTGTCATGCTTTTATCATCATTGATCATTTTGAATTGTTGAAAGTGAGTACAAACATTGATGGTATAATTAGACCATGATGACCTGAGTACTACTTCCATGATTTTTGATATTGCAAGTTAACACAAGCATCTAGGTATAATTGAACTAAGATGACCGGAACATTGCTTGCTTAAAATAGACATAGACAAGAGTTAATTATTTTCCTATGCAAATTCAGAATGTCATCAGTGATACTTTGTAGAGCACGTCTCACAAAAAATCACATAGTAGTAATGATCAACTCACAAACAGTAGACAAAGAAAAATATCATTCTTGATCATAGCTTCTCTAGTTCAAGATATCCTTGAGTTACTCTAGAGAAATGATAACAAAAATCAAGATACAATAGTTGAACATTCATGCCAAAGTGATAAAACCATTATTCAAAAGTACATCATCCATTTAAATTTGTTTTGATTGATTGTGTTGTTGATTTGGCTGGTTGATGTGTAAAGTTTGATGATCGATGTTCAATCTTCATTTTCATTATGATTGTTGTGTTTTTTGTGTTATCCTATTGTTGTTTGTCTGTTGTTTTAAGCTCAAAGTTTATTGACCCCAATGAGTTTAGGATTTTTCCCCCAGTCCAGGGTGAGACATGACCGCAATGCGAGGATATGTTCATAAGGTTTTTTGATGACAGGGATAATGATGGCAAAAGTGAATGGTCAACACATGCTCAAATAGATGGAAAAGCTAATCTATCAAAAATAGTGCCTGTTGCTAGGTTTTCACTAGTTTTTATTGCACTTTTTATGATTTTATGATTTTATGATTTTATTTTTTTTCACTTTTTTGGTATTTTTCTCTTTTTTTTTAATTTTTTTTGTTGTCACCAAGATGCCTATTTGCCAGGTTTTCATCAGGGTGACCATCTTTTCAGGACTTTTTCTCATTTTTTGGTATTTTTTTAGGACTTTTACCATGCACTGGATGAGTTAGGTGTAGAATTTCTTAAGATGAAGACCGTTGATGGGTTCTTCAAACAAGTTCCCTATAGGTGTAGACTGTTGATAGGCTCCAAATCCATAGACTGATACAACAACAAAAGGACCTAACAAGTTTGGTTCAAACTTCCCCTTCTTTTCTTGATCCTGTTCATTTCAAGGATTCTCTTTTAAGACCAAGTCACCAACTTGAAATTTTCTTGGTTTTACTCTGTGATTATAACTTCTTGACATACTCTATTGATAGATTTCAAATTATCCACAATATACTGATGACGTTCATCCAATAGTTCCAACTCCTATAGTGTAGACACCTGATAATTTTCCTCTAAAATGATTCCATTCAATGACACCCAAAGTGATGGTAGCTCAACCTCAATAGGTAAAATGGATTATGATCCATATAAAAGGGCATATGGTGTAGGTCATATTGGGGTATGAATGCTAGTACGGTGTGCCCATAAAGCAGGGTTTAGTTGAATGTGTCAGTCACGTCCAACATCGTTGATGGTTTTCTTTGGGATTTTCAGAATGGTTTTGTTTGACGCATCTATCTGGCCATTCCCTTGAGGGTAGTAAGGTGTGGAAAATTGATGCTAGATATGAAACCTTTCACAAATTTCTTGGATGTCCTGATTCTTGAAGGGTCTACTATTGTTAGTGACAATGGACTGAGGAATTCCATATTGAAAGATAATGTAATTTAGGATGAAGGATACAATTTTTTTTCCAGTGATTTTGGTTAAGGGAACAACTTCAATCCACTTTGTAAAATACTCATTGGCTATAATTATGAACTTGTGTCCATTGGATGATGACAGGTGAATCTTACCTACAAGATCAAGTCCCTATTGATAGAAATTTCATGTTGATGCAATGGTTGCAACTCTTGTGCTGGTGCATGTATGAGATTATCATGGACTTGACATTTTTGGCACTTCTTAACAAATTGAAAGGACTCCTTCTCAATGTTCGACTAGTAATACCCCAAGCATAGGAGTTTCTTAGCAAGAGTAAGGCCACTTGAATGAGTGCCATAGATACCTTCATGAACCTCACGTAAAGTGTTGTCAGATTCGTTGCGTTCAAGACACCGAATGAGAGTACCATCAAGACCTCGTCGATAAAGTACATCGGATATCAAGGTGTGTCGAGCTGCTTGTCAGATGAAGTTACGTTTTTGGTTTTAGGATAGATCTGGTGGTAGGATATTGTCTTTAAGATAGGTGTAGATCTTCCCATGGATAGAAGAGTTAGCTTCGACTAAATGTTATATGACTTGGGATTCAGGGTTATCATAGGCGAGATTAAATAGTTGTTCCACCATGAATTCATAATGACGTGTTTCTCTAGTATCTGTAGAAGAGAGGAAATGGTTGCCATGAAATCTGCAGCTTTATTGTCCGCTCTTGGAACTTGTTCAGATTTTATTTCAAAAAATTACTTCTTGAAGTCATCCACTATTCTTAAATTGTACGACATCAACTTGTCATCTTTTGTTTGGTAATCTTCATTCACCTGATTAATGAGCAATTGAGAATCTCCATAGACTTGCAATTCTGTGATTTTCCATTCTACATCTACCTTGATTCCAATGATTAATGCTTCATACTCACCTATGTTGTTAGTGCAAGGAAACATCAACCTATAGGCTTTTGGAATGGTGTGTCCTTGAGGCGTGACAAATAGAGTTCCAACACTTGATCCATGTTGTGTGTAAGATCCATCAAAGTATAATATCCACTATTGTGTTGACACTGTAAGGACATCTGCATCTAGAAACTCAACGTGCATGGGATGATCATCTTGTAATGGTGCTTTAGCTAGCTGTTTCACTATTGCTTGGCCCTTGATTTCTTTTCTATCCACATACTGAATGTCAAACTCGCTCAATATCATTAGTCACTTTTCGAGTCTTTGAGTTAAATTGGCTTTGTTGAGTAAATATTTCAATTGATCTATCTTTTCTATTAGTTTGATGGTGTTTGTTAACATGTAATGTCACAGTTATTGAGTAGCAAACACTACTGCCAAACAAGCCTTTTCAATGAATGTGTAGTTGATTTCATAGCCATTCGATGTTTTGTTGATGTAATAAATAACCCTTTCTTTTCCCACAGAGTCTTCCTATGCCAACAGAGCACCTAAAGATACCTCAATTGTTGCTATGTAGAGTAATAGTGGTTTTCCTTCTATTGGTGGTACCAATATGGGTGGGGACATCAGATACTACTCCAGTTGATTAAAAGTTGCTTCACATTTTTCATACCATTTGAAAGAAACATTCTGGTGTAGTAAGTGATTAAAAGGATGAGTTTTATCTACTAGTTTTTCAATAAATCTCTTGATAGATTGGAATCGTCTCTGTAAAGATCTTAACTGGCCGATGTTCCTAGGAGGTGGAATCTCTATGATTGCTTTGACTTTGGCTAGATCCACCTCAATTCCTTTAGCTAATACTATATATCCTAAAATTTTAGCTGATGTCACGCTGAGCACACATTTCTTTGGGTTTAATCTCACATTGAACTTTCCCAACTGAGTGAAGATTTTGTCTAGGATTTCAAGATGTCCTTCCCTAGTGAATGATTTGGATAGAAAGTCATCTAAATAGTCCTCCATGAATGTGTGCATCATGTCATGAAAGATTGTGGTCATTGTACGCTGATAAGTAGACCCTTCATTCTTCAATCCAAAAGGCATGACGTTCCAGCAGAATGTACCCCATTGACATGTGAAAGTTGTTTTATCTTGATCTTTTGGTGCTATTTTGATCTTATTGTAACCTGAAAATCCATCCATAAGTGATAACATAGCATGCCCTACTGTCAAATCCATGATGATGTCAATGTTGGGTAAAGGAAAGTCATCCTTCAGACAAGCTCTATTAAGATCTTTGAAATCTGTACATATCCTGATACTGTTATTTGATTTGGAAACTAGTACAATGTTTAAGATCCATTCAGCATAATCAATGGGTCAAATAAAACCCTCATCTAATAGTTTCTTCAATTCAGCTTTTACCAATAGGGCGATATGTGGATGCATTTTTCTCAACTTTTGCTTCACTGGCTTCACTCCAGGTGGTAGAGATAAATGATGCATTATAATAGTTGGATCTATGTCTGGCATGTCAGCATAGGACCAAGAAAAGTTGATTTGTCTCTCTTCAAAGAACTTAGTGAAGCTTGGTTTTTCTTCCTCTGTCATGGATGCTACTAGATGTAGGGTCTTGACTATTTCAGTTGTACCAATGTTGATGGATTGTGTGGATTCAACTAGTACTGAAGATCTCTCATGGTAGTGTTCGAGAAGAGTGTCAAATCTCCCATCCTTCGGTGCCTAGAGAGGTTTTCACTGTTGGATAACTCTTAATTTTTACTTTTTCTTGATCTAATACTACCATTAAATGGTTTTCACCATTAGATCAATTTTTGATATTCATTGTTTTGTAGCTGAGAGATTTGGCAGTCCCCTTGTCTAAAGCTTCGTTATGAGATTCATGGGTGGAACTTGTTTCAGGATTTTTAGAACAAAGGAAGTTCACAATGGAATCATCGTTTGGAAAGATGGGGATATCAAGCAACTCAGTTTGGTCCCAGTCAATTAGTTTGGGGTGTACCAATGGTAAAGAATCATCAGATTGGTTAAAATCAAAAGGGGTGAGTGTCATGATCACAATGTCATCAAAGTGTTTGATAGAAATTTCAAGGTCTATGATGTTACTCTCTTCTAAATGATCTATCTCGCTCAATGTTTGATCGTCTTCACTAGAGTCATTGATATGTTGTGATCCAGATTCAAGAGGTCTAGACCCTAAAATTTTTCCCTCCATACGTGTTGGTGCATACCTTTGTATCACATCAATTTCCTTGTCTTGACAAGACTCGTCAGAGAGCGATTCCCATTCATATTCATTGGAATTCATTTCAAAACTATCTCACAATTGGAGGATTCATTCACAAATCTATTGCTTGGTTTCTTCTTTTGACTCTTCTCTGTATCCTAGCCCTGTCTTGTCCTTTGAATTAGTTATGATACGCTGTATGGGTTCCATGATACCTTCTTTTCTTTTGTTGATAGGACCTTTTCCCTCATATCCCATCTTCTCTAGGATTGTAAACCCTTTACCATATGTCTCTATTAAAACATTAGAAGTTGATGCTTGTGATACTTCTTCATCTTTGTACAGCCAATTTAAAATGTCCTCGTCTTCAGATTCATCCACTAGAGTGCCTACTTTTACAAACTTACCTTCAAAGAGTGTGATTGGTTGTGAAGATTGTTGTCTTTATGTTGATGGCTTTCCATATGATTTAGGAGAAGGCAACAGCTATGAAAGACATAATGATTGCTCAAAATAATATTCCCCCATGCCTTTGTCTTTCAGCTAAACTTTTTTCTCAAATAATTTTGACAAAGAATTTAGTTGAATTTCATTGCTTAAGGACGTGGAATCACCAATGCCTTTATCCTTTGACTGAACCTTTTTCTCTATTTGATTTGACAAAGAGCTAATTTGACCTTCATTGTTTGATGAACTAGGAGTGATGGCTTCCCTATTGTGTGGTACAAAAGTATCCTAGACCGTCTTAAGAGTATTGTAGTATTGAGGATTGTTGGAATCAATAGAAATGGTAATCTCTTGTCCATTGAAAGGAAATTTCAAACATTGATGATACGTTGATGACACTGCTTGCATCTCATGGATCCAAGGTTGACCCAAGAGTATGTTGTATATTATATCTTTGTCCAGAACTTGGAAAACTATATCTTTTTGGATTGTTCCCACTTGAATTGGCAAGACAATTAGTCCTTGTGAGGATCTTTCTTCATCGTCATAGGCTTTGATAGTGATTTTTCTTCTAGCATCAATGGCATTTTCTGAAAATCCTAGTGCATAGACAAGCTTTAAAGTAAATATATTTAGACCATCTCCTTCATCTATTAGAACACGTTTGACCCAATTTTTATGAATGATAACCTCAATATAAAGGGTTGTGTTGTTTGGATGTGTAAGGGATGCATCATCATTTTCAAAAAATGATAGGTAATGAGGTGCGGTCAAGTGTCCCATCATAGCTTGGAACTGAAAAACTTCCAGATTATTTGGTACTATGGTGGCCACTAGAGCTTGTTCCAAAATTCTTTGTGAGCTAGTGAAATTTTAAAGAGTTCCAGTATTGATATTTGAGCTAGGATTTTCTGCAATTGATCAACTATGTTGTATTGATTCGATGGGGCAAAGGGTTTTTTAGAAGTACTTCCCTTCAAGACATACTTTGACTAAACTCTTGTGGTCACATTTACTGGCATGTTGTCTTGTTTATCTCTAATTTGAATGAAATTTTAATTTGATTATCATTTGCAGCCATGTCTTGTGTGATGTCATTGATTTGGTTTGATTTGATGTTGATGTCATTGAATTAATTTTCAATTGTAACAATGTCCTTGTTTTTATTACCAGATGTAACAATGTCTTGTTCATGCTCAATTGTGATGTCACTAATTGATTCTCAGCTGCAATAACATCTTGTTGGTCATTGATTTCAATGTAATTAGTTTGATCATCAACTGCCTCGATATGGAGAATGGTAGAATCATAAACATAGTTCACATTTTTCCCTTTGGTGTTTGATGAAGAGGACTCCCCCTTTTCATAGTTAGGTAAAGGATTTTTGAATGCTCCATGATCAACATTTGTTTTGGGTCCTTCTATTGATATTTCCTTTCTATCTATTAAATCTTGCACCAAATGTTTTAGTTGTGTGCAATCATTTGTTTTATGGCCCTTGTTTCTATGAAAGTCACAGTAATGTGCATCATTCCAACATGAAGGTTTAACTCTTGGTTCCCAATCTCATGCCTCTGGTAATGTTATAAGCTTGGTTGCAAGAAGCTCCTTTAATGCTGATTCGAGTGACTATCCCAAAGTTGTAAATATTCTTTCATTTGATGATGTTCGATATGGTGGTGGTTTAGATTTAGTATTATTTTGATTGTTGTTTTGATTGGTGGTTTTATTGGTGTTTTGATTGGTCTTGGGAGTAATTCTTGATAGAGAAAAGATTGGTTTTACATTATGTGTTTTAGTTGCAGCATCATTGTTACCAACATTCTTGTTTCTTTGCTAGAATTTGGGTTTCTCATTGTTGTTATAATGATTGGAGGAATTCGTTGAGTTGTTTCCTTCATTATAGATTTTCAAGACTCCTCTCTTGACCAAGGCTTCTTCAATTTTGAGTCCATTTTCAACCATTTTCTCAAAGGTGGGTGGATATTGCAATTCAAGTCTATAGCTCATCTCATCCTTTAGATTGTTGATGAAGATCTCCATCTTTTCCTTTTTAGGTATGGGATGAGCATATCTAGCAAAAAATCTTCTCCATCTTTGAAAAAATATAAGGAATGATTCACCCTTTTTTTTCTTTTTGTTGCAAAGGTCTTTCATGGTTAACTCGTGTTGGATGTTATAGGAATATTGAGTGATAAACTTATTGATTAGCTCTTCAAAGGACCTAATACCTGGTGGAAGTTTGGAGAACCATTCCATACATTGTCCACCCAAACTTCATAGAAACAATCTCATCAAATAAGTCTCTTCGTGTGCAAATTCCAAGCTCATGGTTCAAAATTCCCTTACATGATCTATAGGATCAGTTTTACCATTTTATTTATCATACTTTGGAAATTCACAATGCTTGGGAAAATGAATCATGTTGAAAGTTTGGTCAAAAGGATATGGGAAAATGTCTTGCAGCAAATATCTTTTGTGGTTCCTCTTTGCATGTCAATAAGTTGCAAATTTTTCATTTGATTAGTTAAAGCAACCATTGGATTTGTGTTTGGTGGATCAATTTATGTTCTTTTAGGAGGTCCTTTCAATTGAGTGATATCAAAGTCATTAGGTAGTTTCAAACCTTGGTTTTCTAGAATCAAAAAGTATTTCTCTCCATCTTTTTCAAAAATATTTGCCATGAACTTGTTGAATTTGGGGTCTTGTTGAGCTGTTTGAATGTCCTCAGTGATTTCATCATTTTCAGGTTGGTGGAATCTATGGAATGGATTTTCTTCTCCTTCAGCCATGGTGTTCTGAGTTTCAATTTCTTTTTCCTTGAGTTTTGGTTTTTGAGACCTTTTTAAAATGGGCATACAAGTGTGAAAGTTTGGACTAGACTTTGATCTTTGTTGGAGAGTGCCAATGATATTAACTAAGTCAAATAGGATGAAAAATCCTATTGATAAGACTAAGTTAAATCTGATTGTATAAGGTTGTTTTGTGATGAAGGATGACAGATCCTGATGGTGAAACTTAGCTTAACAATCAGAGATATGATTGATGATTAGGCACTTTAAGGTGTTAGATCGTAGTTTAGTTAATGGAATTTCACTTGCAAAGTCTAGTTTCTTCAAGTTTAAAATAGTGTTGTGACTGCTTGGAATGGTTCTGCTCTGAAGAGGATTCCTAAATGTGCTTTCAATTGTCGGATAGATAGTGAAAATAACTCTTTATTTGTGAATTAACTGGATGTGATAAAATAGGGTACAAATGTGCTAAAATATGGAATGGATGTGCTAAAATATGGCCTAGATGCGCTAAATTGTGCCCTAAATGTGCTAGAAAATAAACCTGATGTGCTAAAAGATGATGTAAATGGGCCAAAAAATAGACTATATGTGCTAGAAGATAAGTCAAAAGCGTTGGAAAATGACTCAGATGTGCCAGACAATGGATCAAATGCACTAAAACAAGCCAGTGATGTGCTAGACTTCCCCTAAATATGATTCAACTTGGTATTCTAGTTGGATTATTAGGTAAATGCGCTAAAAATATTTGCAAATGCGCTGGAAGATGGAATAGATGCGTTAGAAAAGGACCTAGGTGCACTAGAAAATTGATCAAATTCATTAGAAAATGACTTAGATGCACCAAAATATGAGATCAATGCACTGAAACAAGGAATGCATGCACTAAACTGGAAGTGTTTCACTGTTTTGAAAGTTTGTCAGGTTATTTTGCTTTGAATCAATGAATTTGTATGTTTTCAGGGGATAATCTTTTGAACAATTATTTTTGTCTACTTTTTTTCCTACTTGTGAATTATGTGAATTAAGTGTTCTTAAATGGATGATTTCTTGAAAAATGATTTCAAACACAACAAGTTGTAAAACAGTTGCTTCAAACCTAGGAACTAAACATTAAGTGTATGTTCAAGAATCTGGTTTGATTCCTTTGATTTCCATAGGTATTAGAACAAGAGCAAACAGATCATACACTCCTAATGTCGAGGGTCATTATTAATATCGTAGCCCACATCTTAGAACTATGTTAGCTCACACAACCATGTCACCCCCTAGAGGGCACCCATGTTTTTTCCTTTCACAGGTTTTAACCAAAGTTGAATCCTCCACTTTTGGCTAGTAATCCCTGATAGTTATATGGTGAGTATCTTTGGGGAAGATTCTTCACTCCCCTTGCACTATGAATATTAAAAATGTTCAGAGACTGATGCAACTGGCTTCTACACTTAAAGTTTGTAGTAAGGGTTTCTGTTCGGTGTGGAAAATGATAAACTCCCTCAGGAGACATCCCAACCTTTAGAACAAAGGCTTTGGGGATGGTTATCTTGCACACTACCATTGAATGTGAGTTTCCTCAGATTCACTTTTGATTATAGTGGGTTGGAAAACTTGGCTTTATTTGTTCCCACTTAGGTCGTTCCCGTAGGGTGAGTACTTTTTCCCACTACGACAGGCCTTCTAAAGGTGTTATTGCAAGAAATTAAATGAGTGAGTTTGGAATTCTGGTCACCCATTGAAGGGGAGAACATAGGCCTATCACTTTACAAGCATAATAGACAGGGTGTTCATTAACCTCTTAATTAAACTAGATGCCTAATTTAATCAAAAGAAAGAAAAAATAACTCTAGCCCTTGCAAACACCATCAGTAGTTTCAAATGATTGTCTTTGAAAGCGTTTAAAGTACCTACAAACAGAAAGACATTAATCAGTATCCAAAATTTAGAGTTCCTACAAAGAAAACCAGATGTGCTAAAACCGAGATCATATGCGCTAAAATATCAATCAGATGCACTAAAAGAACTACTATATGTGCTAGAAAAACTACTAAATGCACAAAAATAACTACTTAATGTGCTAAAAGATGATCCTCATGCATTGAAAGATGAGTTGGATGCACCGAAATAGGGCCTGGATGCACTGAAAGATGTTTCGTATGTGCTAAAAGAATCCATGGGTGCGCTACATAGAAATTCATGACCAATTCTGTAAACAAAATTTCCATAAAACATTAACAAAAATGGGGCTAGGCCCCATGGTGGGCACCAATTTATGTGTAAGTAAAATATGTGAGTGTAAAAACAATACAACACAATCAATGAAACATTATATTAGAAAATTCAAATAACAAATCGAATTGAATTGAAACAAACAAATTCTCTAAAGTCGTCCCATTGTTCTCTATCTCCATGGATTTTTCAAATCATTGTGGCTCTCAGATTTTTTGTATGCACAAGACTTGTCAAATGACAACCTAAAGAATGAGATGCTGGAAAATGCAAGAAATCTATTCCTACATGATTGATAAACTATATGATTGATAAGTGATATGATAATGATGCTAATGCTGATGTATGAAAATGAAGGTTATACTATGATAATGATGTGATAAAACTACATAAACTAAGATGCAACTAACAACAAAGCCATGATTATCTTAAATGATTCTAAATGCTAAAATGCTAAATGCTCAAATGCTCAATGCTCACAAATGCTCTAGTGAAAATTTTGCGGAGTAAGATTGCTCAAGAGAGAGATCCTTTGGTTGTAGAATGAGGATGTATTTATAGATTTTCCAAGGCATATTCTGATGTGGCAGCAACCAACAGTCAGGATTTTAGCTAGAGAGATCGAAGGTGGAGGATGAAGAAGTTAGAGAGAATCAAGGAGAGTGTTCCCTTTAGAAAAAAAATCTGCCAAGTGTTAGGAAGAATAAATGGAAGAAGAGAGCCAAGTGTCCCAAAGTTGTTTGGAAATTTGTTGAGAATAATGCTAAATTAAATATTTGACATATTCAATTTGTTGAGACACATGATGAGGTGGAAGGAGGAAAAAGTTGTAGACATGTGAATAAATTTAAATTTTACAATTTAAATTTAATAAGAGGAAAGTTAATTAAATGAAACAAACTTTTAAAATTTGTTTATTTAATTAAGATTAGAAGAATATGATTTAAGATAGAAGAATTAGAAAATGAACTATATAAATAAATTTAGAATTTATTTATAAGTAGACAAAATAAAGATCAATTAATTAAATAACTTGTATTCAATTAATTAATTATCCAGACCAATTTTAGGTGTATACACTATGTACAACCCTTCGTGACCATCAAAACTCGACTAGTGGCTGTGATGTGAAAAATCACCCTAGTCGTCCTGAAAGGACTAAATCCACAACTCAAAAAAACTATCAATCATTCAAGAAAAAAAAAGGGGGATTTTTACAATTAAATCCTCCTCAAACAAGTCAACAAAACAATAATCAAGTGGCTACTATAAAAATGACAACTCCTTTCGGGGATAGGGAGAGAGAGTTCACTCCTTTACCTGACACCCTTTATAATATCATGTTTCAGCTCATTGACAAGAATATGCTTACCTTACCTCCTATTAGAGAATGTGACCATACTATACGATTGCCTAAAGGATTTCAAAAAAAATCTTATTGTCATTACCATCAAACAAATAGACATAGTACATAATACTATAACCGTCTTAAACATCTTGTGCAAGACCTCATTGATTCTAATCATTTACTAATTGGAGGTGTAAACGATCAAGGAAATAAGTCTATAGCTCGTCCTAATCAAAAATTTCAAATCTTTACAAATACCATGCCTAAAGACAATATTTCATTTTTCAAAGCTAGTGAAATGAAGACTGATGTGATGAATGTTGACACAAATGATGACAATACAAAAAAAATTGAACATCCCACATAAAATGTGATAGCATTTATCAAATCTAGACATCATAAGGGCTTGACTAGATACCCTCTTAACATTGCTTTCTCACAAAATGACATACCTAAACATGGACCTGATGGTCCTCTTTACATAGTTGGTCAAATCAACAATAATCCCACTAATGGGATATTGATTGATCCCATCTATGGAGAGAATGTGATCATAGAAGAATTCTTATATGTCCATGAGCTATATCAAGATACATATGACAATTTGAAAGCATGGATCAAGACATACTAGATTTGCTTGCCCTATGATAGGCTCAATAGATCTCCCTTTAAAAGTGGGACCAAAAACATTAATAGTCTCATTCTCCATCATTCCACAATCGAACCAATTTAGTGTGAAGCTAGGCCATCCATGGATTTGCTCCATGAATTTTGTCCCTTCGATTGTGCATAAATGTCTAAAGTTTGCATTTGGAAATGATATCTTCATTGTGCATCATAGCAGATTTCATCTTGCCTTGGAAAAGGGAATTCTTCACTAGATTACTTTTGGCCCGAGCCTATGAAACCTATCAAGCCTCATGAAGATTTATTTTTCTTATCATATAAAAAATTCAAGGAAAAGAAAATAGCGGAACTATCCCTTTGCAATATGCCTCAACCTACGACTGAATTAACCATCCTTGACAAGACAATGATTGAACAAAAAACAATTATGAACATACAAGAACAAACTATAGAAAACCCTCTTGTAATTTTATACAAGAGACCACGAGATAACACAAACAATCTTGATGTCCCTCCTAGAGTCAAACAAGTTTACAAAGTCAAAGAGAAAGTGATTGAGCAACCTATTGTTGTTCCCTCTAGTCCTTCTAAGGAAGAGAAGGAACCTTTGATTGACAAACCCACTCTTTCAAAAAAAAAATTGACAATAAATTGAAAAAGAAATCGAAGTGCTAGGGAGCGTAGACGTAGACATTATGCTATTGCTCATAGACTGTAAACTCAAGAAAAAAAGAACAACATAGAAAATAAAAATCCCAACCTACTTGAAGCAATGCATGATGACTCTCAACCCTCGCCGCAACATAAACAAGAACATTGTATGGAAATTGTTATTCGACCTCCTTCTGTGATTGACTTAGATGATGACATTTAATTGAAAAGATTGATGAACAAGTGCATGAAGAGTTGAATACATTGTTTTCTTCTTCCATGAGATTAAATAAAAAATCTCTTAAAAAGAGTATTGAACTTATTGCATGCCCTAGTTCGAAACTTGACATCGTCCCTTTGGCTAGTTGCCCATCTTTTGTTTATACCAACTGAGATTGGGAAGTAGACAACCTGCTTTAGATTGATTCATTTATGCCTTGCTAGTCTTTTGCTTTTGCTTTTTTCTTTTTTATGTGATTACTTGTGTGTAATGTGATCCCTTGTGACATTTGGTTTTTGTGTCCTCTCTCTTTTGTGCATTCTTCTATATGTACCTTCACTCTTCTCTATGCCATTATCATTTTTCATTTTGTCTTGTGTTTTCCTTTTGGGGATCATGCAAGGCGTCGAGACATTTATGTCTCTTCCATGTTGACCCAAAAGCTTTCTCTATATCTTTTTCATTTGTCTGGTGTATTCCTTTTGGGGATGAGGCTAGGCATCGAGACATGTATGTCTCTTCCATGTTGACCCAAAAGCTTTTTCTTTATCTTTTTCATTTGTCTTGTGTTTTCCTTTTGGGGATGACGCATGGTGCCGAGACATTCATGTTTCTTCCATGTTGACCCAAAATGTTTTTCTTTTTTTTTCACTCTCTTTGTGTCATTCTTCTATTTCTATGTGTATTTGGGGAATGATGGAAGTTCCATGCTCTATGACAACATTGTAGCACAGACGTATTGACCCCAAATCCATAGATTCCTTATGTGTTTGTGGGGGAAACCCTTTCTTCCTATTTCATGACCCAGCTTGCTTCAAAAACATATGAATTGGCATAGGGTTTTCTGAGGAAAGATCTCATGTCTTAGGCTAAGAACATTGGCTACTTTAAAGTAGTTGCTCACGATGATGGTGTAGCAACCGCTTTAAAGTGGGGGCTTACAACGATGACATCTTTTGGAAAATTTCATGGTGTGATTTTCCTTTTTTCCTGTGATGTGTCCTCTTCTTGGTGGTGCCATTGGGCTTGATGTCATCCAAGAGTGTACGATCTTCTATCATGGCATGATGCAAAAGAGGCATCCCATGGGCAGTAATTTGAAACTTTGGTTTGTCCTCTCTTGGAGACATTAGGCACAATGCTCCCTAAGAGGAAGACTATTACACGAACAAAGCAAGATCCCCTTTAAGAAAAATTATTACATGACATTCAAAAACATTTTACAAAGAATTTTCATTGTGGTTCCTTATTAAAGTTATTGGGAGGATAAATTTGGTATGGTTTGTATGATGGGAAGCCGATACACAGGAATGACTTTCTCATTATATGGTGGAAATTTGATACATTGGCATGGAAGCCGACACACTAGCATGCCTTTCTCACTAAACCACTTCATTGGGACAACTCACCTAGTGGATAGATTGAGGTTCCACTACCCTAGAGTGAGCATACATATTTTGGGACAAAATCACCCTGTGAATGATTTGAAGTTCTGTCGCCCCATACTGAGCAATGTATGTTATGGAAAAATAGCCACCGCCTCACATCATGTTGAATCTATTGTTCTTGATCCTTTGTTTTTGTTTATTTTTCTTGGCCTTTGAAAGGGTATGATCATGTATCCTTGTTATTGTTGTATACTTATGTGTCTTAGATGTCTACTTTAGTGTGAGTTTGGCATGGGGTCATCCTCTCACTAAACTGGGGGAAAAATGTAGTAATGGAAAAAGTTTCCTTTTTCCTTGCTTGGATAAATGACATTAAAACTAAACTAATGGTGTCTTGGACTAGTGTTGTAATGTATTGTACAAATTCACACTATTTTAAGACCTTTATTTAGCTAAATCATGCTTTAATTTGTCCTTTGTAAGGTTGTTGTGAAGTGTTGTAACACACTTTCACACCTTTCTAGGACTTATGTGCTTAATTAAGCCTTATGGGCCCCTTTCTAAATAGAATAAGCATAATTTTCACCTTGTTTAATTGTTGTAAAGTGTTTTAAAGCACTTTCACATTTATCTAGGTGGTTTGAATTAAGGTTAAGTGGAGTTATTAACCCCCCTTTTAGGCCTTCATTTTGACACCTCTTGAGGGTCTTTCTTGACAATTATAAATTGAATGTCAAATTATTTCATTGGGAAAAATTTGGTCCTAGTAAATTGAACCAGGACCCATTCGCCCTTGATGGTGAATGGGTCCTCTCTTAATAGGACCCCCTTTTCTTAGTTGATTTGAAATGTGTTTTTGGCCTTCTTTCAGATCGTCGAAGTGTGCTCCTGGAAACTTAGCCAAGACCCATTCACCTTTGGTGGTGAATGGGTCCTCCCATAATGAGAAATTGATTTTTGAATTTCATTCTAGCGGGAATTTAATTATGTTTCTTCTAGATCTAGTGTCGGTCTTAGTTCTTTGAATTTTGGGGTTAATCTCCTAATTTAGTATAAATAAGGGGTTAATTCACATAGTTTCACCTAATATTTTCAAGAGAGCATCCTAATACTTTATAAGAGTATTTCAAAGGAATTCATTATTGTAGCAATTCAATGTCATATCATCATGTCAAGGGTTTTGTTAGAACTGCAAAATTTGATGTTTTTACATATTGATTATGCTCATAAGTTTCCATATTTTCCTCATTTTTTGCCCATAAAATCATCTATGTCTGCATTTTTCACGTTCTTGTTCTTTTCGGCCTGTGATGGTCAAGGGTCCCCCCGATTAGTTTTGCATTTTTTGCTTGCGTGAGTCTGTGTTGCCCATCGGCAAGACTCATTTGATGTCATGGTGATTTGATTTTCATTCACAGGTGGCTTTCGGTAGGACTTTCTCTCGGTCTCGGTGACAAAGGATGATACACATATCGGCAAAGGTTTTGTTCTCAGTGAAATGTCATAACGATATCTTCTTGTCTTGCCGACCCACGTTTGGAGGATTCTTATCGGCAGGAGTTAAAAGCTTTGGTAAAAGTCTTAGCGAACTCAGTAGGTCTCACCGACAGTATGCAAAAGGATTATATTGGCAAGAGTTGGTGATATTCGGGTTGATGTCCTAACGATTTTAATAGGTCTTGCTGACTATGTGTCTCTTTCACAAGGGGTATCGAGAGGAGTCTTACCGACAAACAGATTGAGGATTCTCTTCGGCCTAACACTTTTACTTTCGGTGCAAGGACATAGCGAAGGATTTCATGTCTTGCCGACCGTGTGTGCTTGACTTGTTTCGGCCTGACCATGAGTCTTTGGAGTAATGTCACAGCGAGGCGTATATGTCTCACCGACGGAGTACAAAGGGTTTCTCTCAAATTGCTTTCGATGAGAGGTTTAATGTGTCTCGCCGACTGACAACATAAAGGGATGCGATATCGGCATGAGTTAAGATTTTCGGCATGTGGTCTCGGCAAGTGACCTTCAGTCTCGCCGATGGAAAACAATGAAGGACCTTGTCGGCAAGAGTATGATCTTGTCTCGGTGACTCAGAATGGACGATGACTTTTGGTGTGACATAGTATGCTCTATGAAAGGTCTTCCTAAGGGCGTTATGTTACGGCGACACATTTGATCATGAGGGATCTTGGTAAAACAAGAGGCTAGTCTACATGACGTCTCCCCAATATCTTATGATCACAGCGACATGCGAATGGTAAAAGAGCTCTCGGGGAAACATAAAGTGATCTTTGTGATATCTCCATGACTTGGATTGGTCATAGTGATGAACAAGGGAATACAGGCAGACAACGATAAGCGATATTTTGCCTTCGGCATACTTTCAGGGTGTCTCAGCGAATGGCTCAGAGATTATATTCAAATGTTGTGGCCGACATGTGAATTTCTAAAATACTGTTGCAAGCCAACATAATTTTCCCAAATACTACGGTTGGCCAACAAGAATTTGAAGCAATATGTTTCTTGATGCTGATGTATAAATATGCACCCCAATTGTAATTGAGAGGAGATCAGATTTTAGATTAGAAGCAGTAGGTAGAGATGGATACAGTAGAGTAGAATTCTCTTATCAGGGACTATGATGCATGTTTTTCAAATGGTGATTTCAATGAGAGTCAGTTAGTGTGGTAGGTTATTTCTAGTGTCAATTGTCTGTTGAGTTTATTGAAAAGTATTGCTAAGTTGTCTCCATGATTGATTCTTTCTGGTTGTTTAAATTGATGTAACAAGTTTACTTTCAGTTTATCAGTGCACATTTGTTGTATATGTGTGGTTAATTAATTGGTTCTCTCAAGAAGAGATTAAATCCTTTTGGTTGGTCACAGTAATCAGGGAGATTCATCTGGATTATTAAAGTAGAGCTTAGTGGTCATAATCTTGCATGTTTATACAAGTTATAAATAGATCATATGCCGATAATTTGAGTTTCTGCCAGAATAAGTTGCCCATTTCTATTTCATTTGACTCCGCATACCCAATAAGGCACTGGTCTTTTCACTTCATCATTTTGAATTCATTCAGTTTATTTACATTTGTTAATTGAACATTTTAGGATTTAGATCAGAAGATTGCTTTTGCTATTGCTATCAAGTTCAGTTTCATTTGTTCACTTCTATCTGCCATTGTGGAAAAGTCATTGTGCAAGAAAGATAATCATGAAACAAGTCCGCTTCATTCAGAAAGGTACACCCGCCTAGGTCTAGCAGCACCTAAAGTGTAGAAGGTTGAAAGCTTTTGACCTTGTCTGTTACCCTAAAGTGTGTCAAGAGATCGACAGCCTCTTGAGGCATTCTACCTGCGTTTTTGAGAGCTAATAGGTTTAATGCATTCATGTGTGTTGAGCTAAGAAGTTAATGTTTCATTGATGATCCATTTACAAGCATCATCCTACATCCAAGATCTACATTCTTCATGGCCACTCCATGATTATTTACAGATTTGATTCACAAGATAAAATCCAAGGTGATATCAATTGCATTATTTCATGTCCATGCTTCATTATCTTATTTCATCATTTGGTTTAATTACCTACAAGGGGTTTGACTGAGGCAAACCCCCATTCACTAAAAAATCAACAAATTTTTTGTCCTTGAGTGTGTGATTGCAGATTTAAAAGTTGAAGAGCAAGATTAACAAAATTGTCAAAGTTGCAAAGTTTTCATTCAAGGTGCAAGATCGCATAAAGAGCTCTACAGAACTGAATATTGTCTTCTAGAACTTGGTATCCAGGATTTCAAGAGTGTAGACATCAAAGTATAGGATCCTGAAATCAATTTTCTGAAACCCTAAAAGGACCCATTCACCCTTGAAGGAAAATGAGTCCTCCATAGTCCAAAAATAGCAATTTTTTGGCTAGGTACACAAATTTTTTATGTTCTCAAATTATTCCTCATAGTTGCTATAATAGTTAGGATTGATTTTTTTATTGTTATTTGCATCTTCTTATGCATAATTTGAAGTGATTTTGGGCTTGGAAAATAAGTGATCCATCTCTCTTGTACACAAATTAGGGTGGATCCTATTTCCCCCCAAATCAAAAGATTGAACATGTTATTTTGATTTTAAGGTCTTTAAAACATTTATCATTATTTTAATGTATTTGTTTTGTTTTACAATTGGGTGAATTTTTATTTTTGGTGAAAATGTTTCAAGATCTCATTAATGGTGGATCTTGGAGTTGTATGGTTCTTGATTTCAGAACAAATGTTGTGGCGAATAAGTTATCCAATGGTAGGGATGTTTTGGGGGCCTAGAAACTCCTCTTCAAAAGATTGCTTAAGTTAATTGGTCTTACTCAAATTCATTAGATGAATGGAATATATGATTTAAATTTGTGTAAGGAACTATTAATTTCAAGAGATAAGAAGATGATTCGTATTCACTCACAACATGTGGAATCGATAAATACTAATGTATTTCTCAATTAAATTTATAATTCAATAAAATTAAAATATATATGATGTAATCAATAAGTGGAAGAATGCATCCCAAAGATGTACACACATGAAGCTTTTGCAATTCCTTTTAAGATTCAAGATCCTTATCTTCAATATCAATTTTAAGAGTTATGAAGCAATGCTTTATTTTTAAAATTGAGAATATTGAAAGCCAAAGTAAAGTGTAGAATGAAAAAAATCTTTTCCTTTTTTAAATAAAAATCACTAAATCCATAAAATACTTTTATTCCTTTTCACATTTAAACTAATTATTTTTATAAAGATATTATGCAATTTTTAGTAATTTGAAAATATCTATTAGACATTTTTAAAAAATCATGCAAATGAAAGCACATCCAAGAGTTCATTGATCTAACTAAATCACTCAAATAATTTAAAAACTTAAACATAACATGATAATCCATAATCATAACTAACTTAGATAAATAGATCACATGTTTACACAAGATAAATCTAATAACTCATAAACTAGATGTGAGATGGAATAGAAAATACATACACATTCACCT
Organism: Sequoia sempervirens; assembly: GCA_007258455.2. NCBI lineage: Eukaryota > Viridiplantae > Streptophyta > Pinopsida > Cupressales > Cupressaceae > Sequoia > Sequoia sempervirens. Next base: position 128,851,880 of record VDFB02373365.1, on the reverse strand, counting down.
ATGTCAATGATCTATAAATTAATGAACATTGACAAAAACACCTACACACTTAATTAAAAAATAAATAATATATTTACAAAATAAAGATAATATGTAGTTCAAGCACATTTTGATAGAATGTCCATGCATCCATTTGAATTTGAAGCTTCCCATTGATATAGAACTATGTTTTTGAAGTTCAACCCCCCATCCATACAAATATGATTTATCATCTATAAAACTCAGAAGTGTTAATTGTTGCAAGAAAATATTTAAATAAAAATTCATAGAACAAATGATATTGAAACATAGATTTTTGGGAACCTAAATGTTGGCTCTTGCACTTTTAGGGTTTTTCACCTAAAAGGAGAGAGATTTAGGTCCAAAAATGCTTATTTAACACTTAAATTAGGATGTGTGAAATGTGATATGATGTAAATGAACTTAACTAAATGCAATTGATTGATTAAGATGAGTTAAAATGAATGAAAAACTAATAGTTATGCCTTGTTTGAAAACATAGTGTGATATGCAAAAAGATTGAAACTGATGAACAAAATGTAATTTTTCACTAAACAAAAGGCTATTTCTCAGAATGTGTGCACCTGGAAGGCTATAGAGGACTGAATGACAATCTAGAAAGTTGATGAAATTTGAACTTGGGTTGACTAGGACTCATTCGCCACCTTGGGTGAATCAGTCCCAGATCAAGACTTTTTTGCACAAGACCTATTTTCTAATAGTCGGGGATCTAAAACAACATCTGAATCAATTATGTACCTTATGTGGGACTCATTCACCAAGCATGGTGAATTATTCCTCTTTCTGATCTCTGCAAACTCAAAACTCAGATTTGTACCTTGACACCTACACAACAAATTTTGACAAAACCTAATTCTAGATCTCAGAAAATTCCTACAAAATAACTTAAAAGAGTTGATCTAATGGGGGATTTTCCTTGTTCAAACCCCTAGGTAGGTAATTAAACCTTGAATAGAGAAAAATCTATGTAAACCCTAGCCTTAGATGTGTTAAAGACTAGGAAAGATTGAATCATGACAAAAACCCTATTCTATTGATCTAGAATAAGACATGCAAGAATGATTGAAAGGATGCAAGATCTCTACCCTAGAAACCTTACAACACATAAAACATGAATATGAAATAGCATGCAAATGCTAAATAAGCACAATGCAAACCTTAGTCTGAAGATAGAGTAACAATGGAAGATGGAATCAATAGGAAACCAAGTCCTTAGGCATGATTTGGTGCCTAGTTGCACCTCTTCACCCTAGATTTCTTCATGATTCACCATAGGAATCTATCATCAACCCATTACAATTTTGGATCTTGACAAGATTAGTGAGCTTCAAGACCTGCAAAAAAACCCTAGCTTGTTGTCCTAAAACTTCAAATTTTGCTAATGAAACTTGTTGTAAAATGCTTTTTCTCTTGAAGAATGATAATGAGATGATAGAAATGATAAAAATATTGTGTAAAATGAATTGAAATGTGTATTTATATGCAACAACATATTATTTTCCTATTAATTAGACCTAAGAAGCCGACATTCACTAGAAATAAAAGTTAAATTGATTAAATTCCTGCTTAATTTTTAAATTTTCCCTCAAAGGGGACTCATTCACCACCCTTGGCGAATGGGTCCCACCAAAGGGGAATCATTCACCCAAGGTGGCAAATGGGTCCTACTACTACTGTTTGGAAGTGGTTTGTTGGGGTATGATGTTATTAAATGTTGTTTGTTGGGTTTTATGTGATTTCACATGTGAAACGGGCCTCTAGATCAAAATTAATAGGTCTAAGGGGCCTATAAATGTTGTTTTGAAGGAGAAATAATGTGAAGGGGTCAAAAGTGGGTCTAATTATGTGTGAAATTGTATCTTTTCTCAAGAGGGTCCAATTTTCTATGACACATTTAGCCCCCACTTTAGCGCCCATATGACTCTATGTATATATGTAAGCTAAAGGACTCTAAACGATGCACCTTACTACATAAAAGGGTGCTCATTCAAAAGATGGGAGAACGAAGCCCCCAATGTAGTTTCCTACAAACCACAACATTAGGAACCACATCCTGCAACACACATTCGTTAATTTTCCAAAAATCCTTTCATGTAACTCTTAGGAATCCAATTCGAGGGTAGATGTATGCCCCCCCTTGATTCTGCTTGCTTTACAGAGGTGGAATCAAGGTAGCAATCTGGCCACATCGAAGAAGAAACACCATACCATAGGGAATTTCCAAGTACCATGCCACATAATGATAGGTAAATGATGATGTCAGGTGGAGAATCATGATTCCAATGTATCAAACAACATCGTAAATGGATTACCCTAGTGCCTATTATGTTAAGTTTAAGAAGGGCTATATTATAAGTTTTTTGAAAAAGATTGTAACATTAGGTTAATATGTGATAGTAAAAAGAGATGAAAAGTAAGTAAAAGGAATGGATGAAAGTAATTTGTCACTTACTATTCATTTTACCTTCATTGTAGCTTGAGAGTGACAACTAGGAGAAGAAGATGTTGAGTAGATGAGATTACACACCTTCACGGCTGGACGATCTTCATGAGCAGGTAGCATGCGGCAAGCGATATCATGAGGTGAGTCAATTATGCAACTTTCACCATGTGATTTGATGATATCATAATTATTTTTATGCAAGGATAGGTTAATTTAGGGTTCTTGGAAAAAAGTTCACAAAGTGTCCCCTTTTTTCGCAAAGTTTCCCATTTGTTTGCAAAGTGTCCCTTTTGTTCGTAAAGTGTCTCATTTCTTCACGAAGTGTCCCATTTCTTCGCGAAGTGTCCCTATTTCTTTTTAAAATTCCCAAAAAGGATTCTAAAGTATCTAGGGCCATTTTAAAAGCATACTAGATTAACTTTATCACACTTACATGATGAATTAATATGAAAATTGAAGATTGTAGATGAATTTTGAAAAAAAATTATGATGATTTTGATAGGTTCCCACCCAATCGCAGCAGTGGATAGGGAGAAGACAACTGTCATTTTTGAGAGATCTATCACCAGCGCTATCAGTGGCAGAGACAAAGCATCTGCAGTTAGTGGGTATCTATTGGGAATACATGATGCCACCCATGAGATACCATGACACCATGCTGATGGCTTTGTGCAAGCATTGGGATACAGATACCTATACCTTTCATCTTCCCACCGGGGAAATGAAAATCACTCTCAAGGACGTACATCACACTCTCTAAGTTCTTCTTCAAGGAGCGCAAGTGTATTTCCGGGGGGATCGATCATTCCATGAGAAGAAGAGAGATATGCAATAGTGCCTAGGAGGATTGATACATGATGAGAGGGTTAGAGCACGGATCGAGCTGCCTATGTTGTTGTACTCACGAGCTCCTATGGTGAGATGAATTATGATGCACACAGTGGAACTAGTACTCAATCCAGATGAACGAGCGCCACACTTGGATGGTGGACTGGTACACTTGGTACGGGGGATGTATGATCAACAAACAATCTATGCATGGGGACGTTGCATTCTGGCACATTTGTACTATGATATGGGGATATTTTTATACCAAGAGATCGATAGTATGGTCCATTGTACACTTCTACAGGTGTGGTTCCTTGAGCATATCACTTGTACCAGTCCTGTCAAATATCCATGTACTATAGCGGCAGAGTACCCACGAGCATTTGATTACCCTTTGTAACGGTTATGGAAGTATGGAGATTTAGACTTTTGGAGGGTGAGATTCGACTAGATGGAGGAGGATGAGATCTTATGGAGACCTTATCTACTCACTCTTTAGTGGCCAGATCCCACCGGGCAGGTATAGAGGATATAGATGGATAGATATCTAGCAGGGAGACATGACTACGTCGTATGACCATTCTATTATGGGTGAGTCATTTGGCAGTTTGGATAGGTTCTGTAGAAATGTAAAATATACTGATTGACATTGTGCATCTCATCCTGACTACTAACATCATTTCATCCTAAATCATCCCTCGTCTAACCATTTAATCAAATCTCCTTATCTAATTAAATTCATCAATATTCCTCTCTTAATTGAATAAATCATTTTATCTAATTAAGTCAATCTCTTTTGTTAATTAAATCAATCCATCTGATCTAATTATCCCTATTTAATTAAATAATTAATTTTATTTGATTAAATCTCTAAAGTCTATCCATTAAATTAAATAAATTAAAACCTTATTTTATTTAATCTAACACATCTCTTTTAATTAAATAAATCAAAATCCTTATTTAATTAATCTGTTATCATATTCCTCTCTTATTTGATTTAAATAAATCCATAAATTTGAGTCAAATAGGTCACATCATCTAATCCCCTATTAAATTAATTAACTCTTGATTAATTTAATCTCTTATCATGTCCCATCCTCCAGATTTTGCAAGTTGCACATGAAAAAAGATTTAATTCATTTATAAAATCCCTATTTTCCTCACAAGGCATCTTTTGGAATATTCTCCAAATTTGAATTCAAAAATTCCAAGTCAACATGTACATCCAACAAGGCAATAAATTCATCTTACATGTCCTTTTCCTTGAGCCAAGTGGCATTTATTGCATTTTCTCTTCCCTCTTACAAGTCATTTCAACAAATTTGAAATTCAAAAATATGCATTTATTGGCACAATCCCCAAATTTTGCACATCCTTCATCCATTCATAGATTGATAAGTGGCATCATGCCATGGATGAATATTAGTCCCACATTGCTCAAATTTGGACATTCATCCATCTTGGCATTCTATAAATAAAGATCTCATATCCTCATTTAATCATCCACAAATTATGCAAAGTTATTATGCTAAAATATTTAGCCATTTTCATCCATCACCATTGAGTTCTTAGCTAGGTTTTGCAGATTTTTGGCTTGGAGCTCTCATCTTTCATCAACAAAGTGGATCAATCATCATCAACCTATCAAACTTGCATCTTTGGAATTGGGAAAGGGCCAATTTTCACATCAAATTGGCACCAATTCCCCCATGGGATCATGTGTTTGCTATTTTAATTAGGATTGAATCTATATTTTCTCATTTTATTATGTTCTTCATTATTTTCTTTCCTATTTTGAAGTTTGTGAATGGATTTCATGGGGAATCCTTGTTCATGCTTGCAATATCTAAGTTAAGGTGTTTATGCTCTTTGTTTTGTAGGTATTAGGATTAGGGTTCACATAGGTTCAGACACCAACTAGGGCATGCCCCTTCATTAGACGATCAGTGTGGAGTGCTCGAAGGCTAGGGGATATTGTTTGGTTGACTATAGATCATGTTTGTGAGAGTGATTCTGAGGATTCAGATCACGATCATCCACCAACCTTTGACACTGATGATGTCGGTAGCACAGATGAGTTCGAGGAGTGGTGGGAATATGCACGACCAACTCCTATGTTTCCCATGGATTTCCCCCTAGGTGATGCAGAGGAAGTAGTAGATGAGGGTGATGAGCCAGAGGAGAGAGTAGAGGAGGTATGATATAGGCCAACAAATATTTTTACAGATGTGATCGATGAGGAGTACCAGTCTAATGTGGATTTTGACTATGAGGACCAAGATGGAGGAGAGGATGAGGAGGAGAAGGAGGATTATGAGGAGGATTATTATTATGAGGAGGAGCCACCCCTCAGTGAGGGTGATGAGGTAGCTATTGAGGATCAATATGAGTATGGAGAATCTTCACATACTTACATGACCAAATCAAGAGTAGTAGCTACAACAAACATCAACTTGCAGAGTCAGAGGGAGGCTAACACATCCTCCATGCCCCCTAGAGATGAGGAGATTGGAATTCCTCATGCATCTGGAGACATAGGTGATAACATTTGATTTAATGCATGTCCTTTAGTGATTTATGCTTTATTTGTGTATATATATATCATGATGATGTGTTACTGATTGTGTACATGATCTATCTTGCAGGAGCGATAAGAGACTGGTGAGAGTTCTATCATTAGGCAACCACAGAGATAGTGCCAGCATCCCTTGAGGAGGATGAGATAGATCCTGACTACGTGCCCCCACTGATCATGGAGGAAGAGCCAGAGTCACTCAGACCATTCGGGAGGCTACGAGCAGTGTACGAGAGTGTGAGGAGGTGACTCTGTCAAGCTAAGAGTGCACTACATTTAGCACAAACCTCAGAAGAGGTAGGGAGACTACGTGTAGAGCTAGCTCAAGCACGAGCAGAGAGAGACTATCTAGTAGATGAGCAACTTATAGTTGTTGGATGAGTACATGGTCTGGAGTATGCACTGAGACTCAGAAATTCATGATCATAGTCACACACAACCGTCTCACAATGTCCAGGGACTAGATCGCAAGTGCCAGATCCTGAGGCGTCTAGCTCTCACAAGCCATTATGATGTGATTTTAATATGTGGATAAAACTTTGATCGATATATAGACGTGCACCTTTGATATTATGATGATGTATCATTTTGATATGAATGTTAAATGCTATGTGATTAATTAAAGGACTTATTGTAAAATTATTTAATTAATGGCTACATGATTTAACAAAATCAATGTGATCTAATGTAAAACATATTGCAGTTTTAGCACAGATATAACATTGGTAATGAGAAAAAGGATATGTTAAATTAAATACTCTAATAAGGATCTAACTTAAGAGGAATGTGAATAGTATGAAGTCTAAAGCAATTATAAAATGAACATAAATAATTACTTTAGTGTTCAAGACAAACACAAATCTAGTTGTTAGGAACAAAGCAATGTGAAAGCTATTTAGAATATCATCAAATAACTCTAAACAACACTGCTATACCAAACATACTATTCAAAGGGGATTAGAGATAATACCAATGCAAATGTGTGGCATTAATGGGCTCCTTAAGGGGTGTTCTGTCAATCTGCTTTAAAAGATAAGCACCAGACCCATAACTAGTATCAACTATATAAGGTCCCAACCAATTAGGGCTAAACTTATCCTTTTCTTCATTATCAACACTAATATTTCGTTTATTTTCAATAAGAACAAAATATCCCTTAGAAAATGATTGAGGGATAACATGAGTGTTTTTTCTTTGTTGTAATTGTTTGATGTGAGCTTGCAGATGCTTGAGAGCATTAATGTGTTGTTCATCAAGCATCTCAAGTTGATGTAATCGTTGAGCTTTATAAGTGTCATCATCAAAAAGATCTCGAAGAGCAACTCGCAAAGTAGGAATTTCTAACTCCAAGGGAATAATCACATCAGTACCATAAACAAGGCTATAAGGGGTATTTCCAGTGGATGAACGATCATTAGTTATATAAGCCCAAAGTGCATAAGAGAGTTGCATATGCCAATATTTATGATTATTGCTAATATTTTTCTTAAGGATTTGTTCAAGAAGTTCATTAGTATTCTTAGCTTGTCCATTGGATTGCAGATAGTATGGTGTGGAAAAGCGATGTTGAATGTTGAAGAGTTGGAGAAATTGTTGAAATTCATTATTCTTAAAGGGTGTTCCATTATTTGAAACAATTGCAGAGGGAAGTCCAAAGCAAGCAATTATGTGTTCCAAGCGGAAATGGAAAATTACTTCAGTAGTTGTTGAATGAAGGGTGATAGCTTCGACCCATTTTGTGAAATAATCGGTTGCAGTTATGATAAACGTGTGTCCAGCAAAAAAAGGAGGTGAAATTTTTCCAATAAGATTTAACCCCCATACTAAAAATGACCAAATGCAAACATTGGCATGAAGCTTAGCAGCAGGATTGTGAATTAGATTGCTATGTTCTTGGCATTTGTGACATCGTTTAACATAGGTGAAACAATCCTTCTCCATATGTCTCCAATAATAACCCATACAAATAATTTTTTTCACTAACGAACGTCCTCCAAAATGACCTCCACAGGCACTACCATGAGCCTGCTCAAGCACTAAGGGGATTTCAGAATCCTTTAGACAACATTGTAGGTGACCATTAAAAGATCTTCTATACAATGCGTCTACAAGAATCACATATTTAGTTGCAATTTTTCGTAAGCACTTTCTAGTATTCATTATGGTAGGTTCGGGAATGGTACCATCCTTTAAGTAATTGTATATTGTATCATACCATTCACACGAAGGTGCTTGAGTTATCACTAAAATTACTTCTAATGAAGTATCGATCAAAGATTTCATGATGGCATGAATAATGAATGTGAAATTTGTAGAAGGATCATATGGGGATATGAGAGAAGCTACACTTGCCATTGCATCTACATGTCGGTTGTCTTTATGTGGGATGTTATCAATGGTGAATGAATCAAATTTGTCTAATAGCTTCATGATAAGGTCTTTGTATTTTAATAATTTTTCATGTTTAGTTTGATATGTGCCATTAATTTGTTTGATGACTAATTCTGAATCACCAAAGATCTTAATATGTCAAGTGTGAAGAGATAAAGTAGCTTGCAATCCTACAATCAACGCTTCATACTCAGTTGTATTATTTGTACATAGGAAATTTAAATGATAGGACAAGGGAATAGGGTTACCGTTGAGTGGAATTAGGACCACTCTAGCACTAGAACCTATTCGACACTTAGACCCATCAAAGAATAACTCCCATGGTTTAATATCAAAGGTTAAAACATGATCATCAGGAAAGAAAGGAATGGTAGGTAAAGCAAAGGGAGAAGGAGCATTAGCTAAGTGATTTGCTAAGGCTTGACCTTTGATTACTTTTTGTGAAACAAATTTAAGGTCAAAATTAGTTAACAACATTACCCACTTTGCTAAGTGTTCAGAGAGATCAGTTTTGTTAAAAAGATATTTAAGAGGATCAAATTCTGTGACAACTTGTACCTCAGCATTTACTAAATAATGTCGCAACTTACTAGTAGCGAATACAAGAGCCAAACATTGTTTTTCAATTGGTGAATAGTGTGTTTCATAATCAATTAAGGTGCGACTGATGTAATAAATAGGGTGCTCTTTACCATGATCATCTTGTTGAGCCAACAATGCTACAAGAGCATGGAAAAATGCGGTGATGTACAAGATAAATGGTCTATGTGACACAACTAGTTGTAAAATAGGTGGAGTAGCTAAATATTCCTTTAGACTCTCAAAAGCTTGTTTAAAATCGTCATCCCAATCAAAAGGAACACCCTTTTTAAGGAGACAGGTGAAAGGTAATGTGCGATCAACTAAAGATGCGATAAAACAACAAATAGCTTGAATGTATCCTTGTAATGTGTGTAACTGAGAAATATTCTTTGGAGGTGGCATGTTAACAATTGCATCGATTTTCTTTGTGTCCAACTCAATGCCTCTATGAGATATGAAAAATCCTAAGAGTTTACCAATATCTACACCAAAGACACACTTTTTTGAATTCAATCGCATGCTATATTGTTTGATTCGTTCAAAGATTTTGCGAAGGATATTTACATTGTCTTGCCGAGTTAAGGATTTAGTAAGAATATCGTTGACATAGTCTTCCAATATTTTGTGAATGTAATCATGAAATATTAATGTCATTGCACGTTGATAAGTCACACCAGCATTCTTTAAACCGAAGGGCATAACAACCCAACAAAATGCTCCCCAAACAGTGGTGAAGGCAGTTTTGTATTGATCTTGAGGATTAATAAGGATTTGATTATAACCAAAGAATCCATCCATGAATGACAACAAAGCATGTCCAGTAGTTGAATCCACAATCATGTCGATATTAGGAAGTGGAAAATCATCTTTTGAAGAGGCTTTATTCAAGTCTTGAAAATTGGTGCACATCCTAATTCTATTATCGGGTTTTGCAATGACGAAAATGTTTGAGATCCAAGGAGAATAATCAATCGGTCTAATAAATCCTGCATCAATAATTTTCTCAAGTTCTTCTTTAACACGCAAGGCCACATTAGGGTGCCTTTTATGGATCTTTTCACGAATAGGTTTAACAGTGTTATCAAGGACAATATTATGCATCACAATTTTAGTTTTAATTCCTAGAATATTAGAATATTTCCAAGCAAAATTTTTAGGAAAATCATGAAGTAAAGTAGTTGTATCTTCTTGTTCTTCATCATCAAGGCACTTCCCAATTTTAATAACTCTATCTTTATCAGTAATGTCCATAAGCACATCAATTGTATCTCCTAAAGGGAGTGCATTGGATTTAGGACTTTCAGATTCTGAAAATTCGTCAGTGATATCACTTGTTTCTTGTTCGGTAATGTTCATAGCATGAGTGATTTGTTTAAGGGAAGTAGGCGAGGATGGGGTATCATAAACACCAAATATGTGTTTCAAGGCCTCATCACTATCGACATACAACCATGAAGGTGGGAGGGTTGGATCAATCAAGTCAGGATGAGTAATGGCGAGTTTGTGTTGTGGTTGACATGTGATCACGTTAATGTTTAAGGATGGTCGTTGAGTAGCTTTAGTTGTTTTCAAAAAAGAGTATCCCAATCCAATTTTCATTTCTTGTGTATTAGGTTAAATAGGGACAAAAATATCTTGTTCCTATTTTCTGCACCCTTTTCTAGTATATCCCAATTGTTTTACAAATTTATAACCTTTCCCATAAAGTCTTTCCATTTCGTGAGGGGTAGGTGGGGATTGATAATCAATCTCGTCAATTTTTTTTTGTGTATGTTGCATTTCCATCCATATTGTAAGAGATAGATGTTTGAGATGATTGTTTATAATTTTGAGTGGACATAATGGTTGATTGGTCAAGCTTTTCATCTTTCTTTTGCGTAAGTATGTATTCACCCATAAATGAGGGTGTGAAGTCTAAGGATCACCAATCATCACCAAATAATTTAGAGACCAATTCTGTGTCATTATGTTCAATTTCAAGAGGATCAATGTTAGAGGTTGGAATCAATGTTTAAAAAAGACTTGTAACCCCTTCTTCAAGATGCAAGCAACTTTCAGGCTCAAGGTCGATTTCAATTTGATATATACGATTGTTATAAACATATTTCATGATACGGTGAAGAGTTGAAGGAATTGCATTCATCTCATGAATCCAAGGTTGGCCTAAAAGAAGATTATATGAGAGATCATAAGGCATGACATGGATAGGAGTCTGAAAAGTAACCACTCCAACCGTAATAGGTAAAGTGATTATCCCAAGCAGTTTCTTTGTTGTATTATCGAATCCTCAAATAGAAATGAAATCAGGTATTATTTGTGATCTATCCACTTCTAATCGATCAAGAAGGCTCACACTACACACATTAAGGGTAGAACCATTATCTATGAGAGTGTATTTGATACCTGTGCAATGGAATTGAGCAATGATCATAAAGGCATCATGTTGTTTTCGTAACTCCAAAGGAGGGAGCTCATGTTGATGAAAAGTAATATCAAGACTATGCTTTTGAACAAGAGTTGCCACATCACTTAGAGTGGTTCTAGAAGGCATTGTTATTTGTTTCAAAGCGGTTTGAAGAATGGTGTTATAACTTGGTGAAGTTTGAAGCGATTCCCAACTAGATATTTTGGCAGGAGTATTCTTTAATTGTTCAACAAGATCATACTTCTTTCTAGGTGGGTTATAATGAGGAGCACTAGGTGGATTAGGTAAAGGTAACGATGGTGGAATTATTTTTGGTGGTTGTGGGTTATTTTGTGTGTTATATGTATGAGCAACAATATCATTACTAGATTGTTGTGATACATTAGAGGGATGAAGGGGGTGTGATGGTGGGTAAAGGGTAAGTTTAGGTTTATTGGAAGGATGAAGTGGACGTGAGGGTGGATAAAGGATAAGTTTTGGTTGAATTAAATGAACGTCCTTAATGTTAGAGGTGTCACAAAAAACCATAGCGGGTGAATTGGATGAGACGAAGTCTTGAAGAGACTCATCTAGCAAATGAAAATCATCACTACTAAAAGGTTGTAAGGGTGAATGATCATCAACTTGTTTAGAATGTTCAAGAAAAGCATTAGAGGTATGAACATTTGTTATCGCAATTTGGTTAACACAAACCTTAGTGGATGGCTTATGTGAGATGAATTCTTGGAGGGCTTCATCTAACAAATCCAAGTCATCACAATCAAAAGGTTTGAGGGAGGGTGTTTCGGTAAGGGTTTTATGTTTCTCATTACAAATGTTAGAGGATGAAGTGAGTGAGAGGACACCCTTAAGGTTTACATCTAACTTATCAACATAATCACTACTAACTATCTTGGAGGAGATGTTATTTCAAATTTGAATCATATGTTTAATTGGATCATTTGATGTGTTGTTTGATTGGTTTTGGAGATTTGCAATAGTTTCCTCAATGTAAGTTGATCTAAAAGGACTACGAAAGATAACTGAAAATGGAACTTGTAAAATTCTAAGACTATCCATAAATGCCATGAAAATAAATGAAATTTATGATAAGAAAATAGAGAAAACTTAAACTAAAACATAAAGGAAATGACAAAAAACAAAAAGATACAATGCAAGAAATTAAAATCTAGAAATTCTGATGAAAAACTGTAAAGGGACTGATTCACCCTAGGTGGCGAATGAGTCCCAAGAGATGACTTTTTTTTTAATGCTTTTATAATTTTTTTGTGTTTTTATGGAGAATCTTAACTCTATACAATGCAAATATAGGATGCAATTGCAGAGATGGAAATGAATGCAATGATGTAAAGTAAAGAATTCTTTTACTAATGCAATGTTTCTAAGAATCCTAAAACAATGCAAGAGCCTAAAATAATAAAGACCTAAGATGCAATTAGAAATGTAAATTAGAATGTTATGATGCTCAAAATTTAGGTTCACCAAAACGAAACATAGATTTTGGGAACCTAAATGCTGGCTCTTGCACTTCTAGGGTTTTTTACCTAAAAGGAGAGATATTTAGGTCCAAATATGCTTATTTAACACTCAAATTAGGATGTTTGCAATGTGATATGATGTAAATGAACTTAACTAAATGCAATTGATTGATTAAGATGAGTTGAAATGAATGCAAAACTAATATTTATGCCTTGTTTCAAAACACAGTGTGATATGCAAAAAGATTGAAAATGATGAACGAAATGCAATTTCTCACTAAACAGAAGGCTATTTCTCAAAATGTGTGCACCTGGAAGGCTATAGAGGACTGAATGACAATATGGAAATCTAATGAAATTTGAACTTGAGTTGATTGGGACTCATTCGCCACCTTGGGCGAATCAATCCCAGATCAAAACTTTTTTGCACAAGACCTATTTTCTAATAGTCGGGGATCTAAAACAACATCTGAATCAATTATGCACCTTATGTGGGACTCATTCACCAAGCAAGGTGAATTATTCCTCTTTCTGATCTCTGCAAACTCAAAACTCAGATTTGTACCTTGACACCTGCACAACAAATTCTGACAAAACCTAATTCCAGATCTTAGAAAATTCCTGCAAAACAACTTAAAAGAGTTGATCTAATGGGGGGTTTTCCTTGGTCAAACCCCTAGGTAGGTAATTAAACCTTGAATAGAGAAAAATATGTATAAACCCTAGCCTTAGATGTGTTAAAGACTAGGAAAGGTTGAATCATGACAAAAACCCTATTCTATTGATCTAGAATAAGACATGCAAGAATGATTGAAAGGATGCAAGATCTCTACCCTAGAAACCTTACAACACATAAAACATGAATATGAAATAACATGCAAATGCTAAATAAGCACAATGCAAACCTTAGTCTGAAGATAGAGTAATAATGGAAGATGGAATCAATAGGAAACCAAGTCCTTAGGCATGATTTGGTGCCTAGTTGCACCTCTTCACCCTAGATTTCTTCATGATTCATCATAGGAATCCATCATCAACCCTTTGTAATTTTGGATCTTGACAAGATTAGTGAGCTTCAAGACCTGCAAAGAAACCCTAGCTTGCTATCCTCAAAATTCAACTTTTGCTAATGAAACTTGTTGTAAAATGCTTTTGCTCTTGAAGAATGATAATGAGATGATAAAAATGATAAAAAGATTGTGTAAAATGAATTGAAATGTGTATTTATAGGCAAAAACATCTTATTTTCCTAGTAATTAGACATAAGCGGCTGACATTCACCTGAAATAAAAGTTAAATTGATTAAATTCTTGCTTAATTTTTGAATTTTCCCTCAAAGGGGACTCATTCGCCACCCTTGGAAAATGGGTCCCACTAGAGGGGACTCATTCACCCAAGGTGGAAAATGGGTCCCACTACTGCTGTTTGGAAGTGGGTTGTCGAGGTATGATGTTATTAAATGTTGTTTGTCAGGTTTTATGTGATTTCACATGTGAAACGGACCTCTAGATCAAAATTAATAGGTCTAAGGGGCCTATAAATTTTTTGAAGGAGAAATGATGTGAAGGGGTCAAAAATGGGTCTAATTATGCGTGAAATTGTCTCTTTTCTCAAGAGGGTCCAATTTTCTATGGCACAAATATTATTATTTTTATAGATGTAAACTTTAATTTTCTCAAAAAGCTTAAGAATGAGTACATGTTGGATATTCTTTATTAATACTAAAAAAAATGGAAAATTAGATTATTATTAATTATTCATTTTTTTTATACATAAGCTAGTATTTTATTGATATAAAGAGCCAAAATACACCTGTCTACCATGCAGGTAGGAGGGAAAAATGAAAATTATTTGGAACTAGCCCTCAGAGCAACTAACAAAGCATGCAAAAAACCAAATTAACCACCATGAAGCCAGACAATTCCCCAAAAATAGACCCCATTGTAGGCTGCAACACACGAAGACAACTAGAGCCAGACCAATCCTATTAGCATTAATAACTATACGCAGTCATAATTAATAAAGGCCAAAATAACCAAACCAAATGAAAACTGCCCAAAAAAACAAACTTCACCACCTTACATAATTTTATTCAGTTTAGCAAAATCTTGAAATTCCACTTTCTAGTCCACACTATCAACTGCCATAAGCTCGAAGAATTTCTTGAGAAAGATAATCGATACCACCACAATCAGCCGATGTCGCATCAGACCCAGATCCTGCAAATCCAAAAGGAAAGGATAAATTTTCACCGTCTCCTATGAGCTCACCCTTTCCACATCACAAGTTTGCGGGAAACCTCTTCCTTCAATCACCACACTGAGAACCTCATCCACATTTTCCACCAAGTCCTTCCTAAAAAGCTTAACCAACAACCTTTTTGCTTTCTCCTTCGGCTCCATATTGTCCAAGAGAGAGGCAGGAAAATGGGAAGAGACGTGCAGGTTATCTCTCTGATACTCATTACACTCAATATGTCCATAACCCAACACCATTTTCACTGCTGTGAGCATCAACGGATCATAGTTCACTAGAATCCATTTCAATCTCTGGTCAGAAACCTCCGTAAAAGAAGCTTTCCTAGCTAACGAACGTAGAGAAATTGGAGTGTCAGTCCCAAATCGAGCCAAGCGCACCATCGAAACCTCGATGATAAATTTGGAACACTTCGTCATTCTTTGCTCCTCACCGCAGAAACACTATAGAAGATACAGAGAAAACCCACGACCAACACATGAAAACTCAAAAAATTGAATGCCAAAAAAGGAGTCGTTAATCCCATAAATAAACTTGCATCTTCAGAACAACGCTACCCACCACAAACCATACTCCCACCATCATGCGAGATGTCATCTCTTAGAAGAAATCTCACTGTTTCATTTAAAACCATCATACCAATGCATTGGAACATGTGACAAATCTATTCGGTGACATCTTCACAGCTTGTCTACCTAACAAGCCAACTCCTCCCCATGTATGAGACTGCCAACTTGGCATCACGGACCCTAGCCAACGCCACCTTGGCACTTTTCCCTTTCCCTCTCCCACCGTGGAGGATCACCCACCCTACCGCCCACTATTATTAATTATTTGTTAATTTGAAAGTAATATTTAGATAAAACTTTGTAGAAAAAATGATATTATTATTCTTATAGATGTAATTATTAATTATATTCTTTTGTGATTTTTTAAAATTTAAAATTTACCATTAAAACACAAGTAAAAATAAATGAAAAAATTATATATTGATGGTATATTTTTAAATATTATTTTCAATCAAGAAAATTTAAAGACATTACAATTTAAATTTTTATTAAGTAAGAAAAACATGTATCTTAGAGATCCAAGAGATGTGATCTAAACCTTATGTTGATGACCTAAGCTTGAAATTCCATAGTTGCAATGAATATTTTTTATAAGCAGTGTAAAGACAAAAGTAATCACAAATGGGAATAAAAAACAAGTGATATTTTTATTCTTGTAAATGTAAAGTTCAAAATTTTCAAGTAGAAAATGGCTCAATATAAAACTACATTTGGGTAGATGTCCACTGAACAAATTCCCACTTAAGACACAATGCTCCATATACTTTATTTGGGACAAAACTGGAAGAAGTGGCTTATCAGTATAACTACAGTTGAAGTAGCTCCAAAGATACTTGAAACCATTTGTTTGTAATTTTAGTTTATTTCTAGGGCTTTAAGCCTATGCTCTTATGCCTTTCTATTTGCAATTTGTTTTCCTATCTTAATTTTTTCACATTTGTTGAATGTGAATGGAGGCATAATGTGGAGTCCTTGTATAGACTTTACACGAGAAATTTTGACAAATATTAATCATGTACTTTCAATTGGGCCTATATCTTTAGTTTCTTTTTGAAGAGTTAAACCTTGTGCTTTGTGTATTGTTAGTGCCCAAGCTAATCTCAATGGTATTTTCATCGAGATTCCTCCTTGGATTGGTGTGATTAGAATTGTACATGGGTGTTGATTGTCGAAAGGTATTCCAAAGTAGCTATCAAATTTGACCAATACATATGTTGGTGGTTGTGGTGGCATCATTCCTAGTTTATATAAATTATATTGAATGAATCCAAGAGCTCCATTTACCAATCCCACTTGTATGCACAAGTTTTTTGTCAACATAACTCTTGTGTTTATAGTTAACAATAATTTTGTATCTTGTTCATCATCTGGAATTTCTTCTGTGAGACTGCTTGCACCATTTTTGTTGGAACACTGCATGCAACTAGTTGGACCAATGAGTGCAATTTTTTCCTATTGTGGATGTGAAAATTTTCATTTGTTGAAAACAAGTGTACATTGTTTTCAAAATATGCATTCATTGTTGCATCAATCCTTGTATTACATGTTGTCATTAGAAGTTCCCAATCATCTATCGTAAGGTTTACATCTCTAATGTTTGCTAGCAGTTGGTGAAATCTTTATCAATCATTGTTAAGTCCATGTTGTCTAAAAATGTGATCTAAAGTAATGACATTTGTAAATTATTCCCATAGTATTCTAGCTCATCCTTTGCTGCTATATGCTGGTTTGTCATTAACTGGTGGTAACTATCTAAGGTCGCCAACCAAAATCAATGATATTCCTAGAGACAATTGATAAATATTATGTTGAGAATTATTTATTAGTATGCATAAAAATAATTTTCTAAAGAGAAATGATGTTTGGCGTTTAAAATTTGAGTGAGAGAGACACCTGCAAATTTTTTATTTGACTTCTGTGGAAAGGCTTGGTAGAGTTGACAATCTATCTTTTCAAGTAATTTTTTGCTCAAAAAGCTCATTTCATCGATTAGTATATATTTGATATGTGCTAATTCTTGTTGAACATGTGTTAATCTTGTGCCTTCAAGTTCTTTGAAGTCTCTTATTGGAATTTTCATTTTTGAATGAATAGTTGATGCTTGGATATTGAATGCTACTAATCCAGTTGGAACGAGCAGTAGAAGGGGAGATTTATTTCACATTGAAGCTTTTTGAAGTGTTTCTTTTATTGTTCCTATAACATATGACTTTCTTGTTCCTATTGTTCCTTGAATAATAAAAAATAGTGGAGACTTATTTGGACTTGTATTGTAGTGGGAGAGAATAATATTATTTTCCTTGTGTTGTTGGTGAGATTTTCATAGTTGGTAGATTATTGTAGATTATGATGAATTACAGAGTTAGTACTCTTCATAGTGGTAATGAAATTGATAGCTCCATTTGCATACTAGTTCACTTTTGAAGTTAGTAGACTAGTCTATCTACTTGTCTAAATCTCTTCTTCCCTTGAACATATTTATCTTTGAAATGTGCATCGCTTGACCATGTTGTATTCTTGATATGATTTCCCATTCATGCTCTATAGTGCTATGTTGGACAATTTCATTGTCTTCTAATTGAGAGTTGTTGTTTTCAATAGTTTATGTGGTTGTTCTCCATTCGACATGCCATTGATTGTAGACGTGTTTTTCCCAATTTGATAGTATTGAATCATTATTATGGCCAATATCTCTACTATTGTCACGAAATGGTTTGTAAAGCAACAATTCTGAGAGGAAAAAATAAAACCATTTATTTGATTCCCTTGGAGGAATAGATATAAATCTAAGAATGACTCGTATAATAGCTGGTGTTTTTCTTGGCTTCCATTTGTTTTCACTTTTACGCTTAACATTATATATCCATGATTTTGCTGAATTAATTAGTGATACTGCCTCCATGTGCAGGGGCCTATTTTTGTATGCATCAACGTAAGATAGTTCTTGTTCTTCATCATTATTGTCTTGGTGTAATACCATGCATTTGAAAACTTTGATTGATACATTTAGAGTTATAAATCTTCTATTGCTTTCCACTAATGGAAGTTCTAATAACATATGGCTTGTTTCTTGTGCTCCAATTGATATCCCTTTCTATTATTGTTTCTGTTATGAGCTTCATGTACACCTTTGTTGTGATATCATCTAGATTTTTGACACTTGCAAGATGTACTAACATTTGTTGGTATGTTTTTGAGCTTCTCTCTATTGTTGCTACATACTTGGCAATGTATTTAACCACATCAAGTTTTGAAAGAACTGGTTGCCAATCAATATTTTCTCTTCATAGTTGCAAGATATGGTAGTTGTGTGAGTTAAGCCTATCATCATTTCTCATAGGTTCAAATTTTTTTCATTGGTTTCTAAATTTTGGTATAATTTTGGTCCTTTTAAATTTAGTGGCCATGGAGTATTGTATACATGTAACGCATATCGTTGGATCTCATTATATTCATTTAGTGAATTGGAAAAATGCATTCTTAAAAATAGTGTGGCTTCCCTACAAACCATTTTTCCATTTTTATTTCATAGGCATGCACCTTTTCTACAAATTGTATGTCTTTGTACAGTGTTTGCTATCTCCTCATAGTCCTTTTCTACATCAGCTTTTGAAAGTTGCCTTGTATTCTTGAGACATGGGTGTATAGCAATATGTTGGAATGTCTGTTGTAGGATGTTCAATTGTTAAATTTTTTGTATTAGAAAAATATACAAAATGTATTGGAATGTTGATTTTTTATGTTTATTGGTAGCGTACCTATGAATTTTGGTTGGTTGTAGTATGTGATGGATTCCATGCATGAACAATTTTTTTGAAATATCTCTCAGCTGCATTCCATTGTTCACTTTTGGACTAATCGATCATATCTGGATGTTTGGTGCTTCATGTAGCTGTCGAAATCCATGTATATGTGTTGATCCTTTGTGTTGCCACTTGTATCTAGACCAATAGTCTTTAACATTCGTTTCTTTTTTGAGGATTACTTTTCTAAATTGAGAGTGGCGTAAGAGCACGTATTGTGTTACAATATGAGGATAGTTGATAATATTTTGTTTTCGCCAAAGGTGTGCATATTGTGGATCCGTTGGAGGTGTCCCTGCCATTAGTGCATGTAAATTTGGGTACTTGTGGGTTACGATTTGGAGATAAGCACAATAGGATTGAGCCTTTTGAGGGTTTGACTGCATCCATCTTCATTGGCTTTTGGCTTTTTAATAGGTATATAGAGACATTGATTTCTTCTAATAAGCGGGGTTTGTTTATGGGGTTATGTAGTTTTGTTTCTTTTTTGTTTGTCTATTCTTGATGATTGGGTAGTCCATTTTGGCTTGCAAAAGGAAATTTTGTTTTAGGATATGCATTTAGGGTTCTTTAATTTCTTTTGTTATTGTGCTTTTTGGAGGCTTGATTAAGAAGTTACCATTCTGTAGGAGCATATGTAATTTTTTCTTGGTATTTTTGAGGGTTGGAGTGGGGTTATGAACTTAAAACTCAATTTATTTTGGTGGGAATTTTCTCTTTTGATTAGGTTTTAAGGTTTGATGATGTATGGGGTTTTTTGGCTTGAACTAGCACTCATTTTGTGAGGTTTTTTGGTCAAAGAAGAGTTTTGTCTACATTTTTTGTTCTTTTGATCAATAGAAGATTGCATTTTTTGTTCCTTTGATTGATAGAAGATTGCATTTTTCATTCTTCTAATGGACATATGTACTTTATAAAAAAAAGTGTGGTATGCACAATTCCATTCTATTCAAAATTATCTTGCGGGTATGACTTTAAGCGTATAAATGGGTTACTTGGTTATATGTAGAGTGTTTGAGTTCAAGGGTTTGACTGTGGATTGCGTTTTTGGGTTGTGGCCATGGCAACACTGATAAATCTAGGGAGTTCAAGGGTTTTTGAAGAAGGCATTCCAATTGATGAATCCATCTATTTTGTATTATATGCCTATGAAATAGATTATGAATTAATGATGTTTAATTTAGAGTAAACTTTGTATTTCTCTCCTAAGGGAAATTTAGAGTATTTTGGCATTCTTGGTGTTTCACAAATAAGGATTAGAACATGAATGTATTGGACTCTCCCAATTTAAATGAAATGAAATGTTATAGAAATTAAGATCAAATTTAACAAGTCAATGAATGGGGTTTCAAACATGTAAATATATAATCAAGAGTAACCATAGTATAGTGCCCAACACCTTGCAGGTTTGATAAATTCTTATGAAGAACAATATAACAAT
This sequence comes from Sequoia sempervirens, assembly GCA_007258455.2. Taxonomy (NCBI): domain Eukaryota; kingdom Viridiplantae; phylum Streptophyta; class Pinopsida; order Cupressales; family Cupressaceae; genus Sequoia; species Sequoia sempervirens. Next base: position 128,831,068 of record VDFB02373365.1, on the reverse strand, counting down.
CCTTTTTGGCTAATAAAATGATGTTGAGAATCACCTACTTTTGATAACATCATAATTCTCAAGTCTATTCAATCTTAAGTACCTTATTGATGACCTACATAGCCTTATGTCTAATACCCTTTTCTTCTAGTTCATTAGATTAATTTTATCTAGTTGGTGCTTGTGAAACTCATGTGTATTCATTTGATTAGTTCTTGTTAAATCCATATATATGCTTTTAGTTGATGTTGTGTATGAAATGTGCGCATGTAAAATCTTCCTTGTATAGGATTTTTGTATTTAATTATTCATTTGATCACCTCCTTATCTAGAGGGTGGGCCTCAAGGTCCCACATGGTCAAATGGTAGGAAAATCATTATTGGTGGCTAGTGGAATATTTGGTGGAACATATTAGAGAATGTACAAAGGTATCACTATGTTCTATTGTTGGTTGTATATTTGTAATACTTTGTATAATTAAAAATGTATATATTGAGATCCATTGCAAATTGTGGTTCAAGTTGTAATTCTATAGTGAATTATTCTTGTAATCATAAGTAATCCATCTATGTTTGGTACTTAGATGTCATGTTGTAAAAATGTATTAGTTTTATTTGAAATGATTGTGTATCATGATTTGTGCTAAAAGTCTCTTGCAATGTTCAAGATTATGGTTATATGTCATTTAGTAAAATTTTAACTCAAAATTAAGAAGTGATTTAATTAATGCTTTATTCCTTGAATATGATGTCTTGGATGAGTCAAATTCAATGGTATGATGTATATATACCCATCTCTTATTATTTTGGATTTGTGTTTGAATGTGTGGTTTTTTAGTAGAATTGATAGAAAATAGCTCCCATGATTTTTAATAGTGAAATTTTTATAAAATTTAAAAATCTTTTAGAAGATCTTAATAATTGAATATAATTGTTAATGTAGTTGTAATTATATGACATAAGAATAATTTTTGACCCCTATGATTTTAAAGTGTAATTGCCACTTTTAACAAGACTAATTTTATTAATTTATATTATAACTATTTTCATATATTCATACAATCTCAAAAGTACAAATTTACCCTTCAAAAAAATCAGCACAATTATTAAGGTGACACAAATATGCACATAGAGAGCACATCACATTCTCTGATAAGCCAAGAATGGAAATCACCTAAGGTGAGACACTCTCCCTAGAAAATTTACAATAAGACAACTGAACTCGTTTACTCCATCTACTAAATGTGTATTACTAAATGATGAATCACCCAAAATAGTAAAAAATTACTTTAAAAAAATGATAACCACCATTTCATGCATTCACTTAAACAATGATGCAAGAAGCACTCCACAACACTCTCCAAGATCACTTTTTCCTCGAGGCATTCCCCATATATATTTCACCCAATTTTAGCATCCTTGATATTGAAATGCATCTTATTATTATGTGGATATTCATATTCTAATTTAATTATAACAGCTTCAGGTAAATTCACCATCAACAATTCATCATCTGATCATCGTTATGAAAAATTCATCTCATAGAAAATTTACCACCAGCAATTCATCGTACCAAATAATTCATAACATTAACAATTTTTAATATATATTTTCAAGACCTTGAGATTTTTTTGCAAAAGAATAATTTCCACCACATTAATAATAGAGATAACTGATATTGTTGTATAATTGATTTACTATAATAAAATAAAATATATTGAAAAATGTTTTGATTTTTATTAGATCATAAATCAAGTTTTCTAATTGTATATGTGATGAATTATCTCATGATGAATTGCTAGTGATGAATTTTCCACGAGATGAATTTGTGATGGCAATGAATTGTTAAACGATGAATTATTGGCGGTGAATTTTCCTAGAGCATAACATATACAATATTAATTTTACACACAATATCACATTATATATAGTTAATCTAATTATATAGTGAATTTGGGTGATCCCACAATAGTGGTTTACAATTTTTGGCCAAACTGGACACTAAAATTATTATTTTTAACTAAATCTTCACTTTTGGGAACCTATAGCAGCTAAATCGTGAGGAATTTGAAGATGATGCAAACTAGAGTTTCGTGAAATTTTGTTTGTAGATTCTAAATATATTTTTTTCAATATTTTTGGAATCAAATTGCACTTCTTTTTCCATCTCCCTCAAAAACTAGTTTTTTTCATAAAACAACATTTTTAAAAAGTGACACTCACCGTATAACGCATAATTTTTTTTCCATGAAGGGTAAATTTCTAATTCTTTCAAATTTAGATTTGTAACTCTGATATCTAGTGCTTCCACTTGGTTAGATAGTTTTTTATTGAATATTTTTTCTTTAATCAAGTATCGAAGTCAAACCAATTACAATTCAGACATAGCGTGACCATATAATGCCTAACTTTTTTTGTATGTATTGAAATTCATTATTTTTTATTTTGGATCAAGGACTTCAATATTTGGTGCACTCATATTTTTCAAAAAAAAATTGATAATATTCTATTTTTCTACATGTGTAGAACAAAGAGCTTGATTTTCGATGAAAACCCTACATTCACAAGAAATAATAAAATAAAATTTATTTTAAAAATTATACTTTTTGGGAAGCTTATAATAAGGACTGCATACTTACAAAAAAAAAATTAAATGAATTCATTTGATCCCCCAAAAGGTAAATCAAAAGTGGTTTTTTATCAACATTTTGATAGGTGTAAAAGAGACTCCGTTATAGGTATGGTTTAAAACTATCAGGGTTCTATCCAAGGGCGTTTGATCTAAGGTAGTTTGATCAAACCCTCTTCAATTGGAATGATTTAAATGGAAATTTTTAAGGCTTAAATCAATATATTTTCTAAAAATATGTGATTTCAGCAAAAATCAGAATCTCCCAAAAATTGTAAACCAGCTTTGTGGGATCACCCATTCATGTACTGTTCTGTGATGAAAATTTTCCACATGAAGAGAAATCTATATTGTAAGTCACAACGTGATTTTTTGTTTAAGGAAGGGTGCCATGATTTGCATAGTTCTAATCTTTCATACATGGTGATCTCTGAACGTTGCAAATTTGGAAGCCTGTTGCAGGAATATTTTGCATGTGTAAGTCGATTTGTGCAATGTATTTGGAGACAACATTATAGCTAACAAGGAGGGTCACACCATGTGGATTTGATGGTGCTCAAACTAAAGTTCAATCTCCCTTATTAAGGAAACAAGATCTTCTCTGTTTCATCCACTAAGAGTGTCTGCAAAAATGCATTTTTTATTTTAGCTCTATGTTGGCCTTGTCGTTGCATCAAAAGGTCGACCTGTCAATGTCTGATACAAATGTTAGATAAGATCTACAAGATGTTGAAAAATTGAGGTAATTATGTAGCTTTAATACTTGTAAAATTATGAGATTGTAGATTTAATTAAGTGCTCTTTGTTACAATTTCTTTGTGGATGATTATTTCTTTAGATTCATTTTACCAATTGTAGAAAGTAGACAGAAGATTGTAGAAGAATGAGACAAGAAGATAGAAGTGACACAACATATACATGGAGAAACCCTTTTGGGAAAAAACTCCACCACCAAAATCAATAGTGCTTGTATTATTTAACCTTAGAATAAGATTACAATAACACTATATCAATCCTTTTCTTGATATGCTTCTTTTTCCTTCAACAATTCTTCTTCACAACCTAAAATAAACTCTGATAAAAATCTCTTCAACTTGCTACAATTAATAGACAATAATGAGCATTGAAAAATCCAAAGAATTTTCAACTACAAGAGCTTGAAGCTCCTCTCAAAAACCTACGCCTATTTTGTGCAAGTAGAGTTTCAGCATGTAACTTGAAGTCAAAACCAATGTCTCCTCAATTTAGGCACCCCAAACTAAACTCATAACTGATCGTTGGTCAAGAAAATATCTTCCAAGCTTCTCCTCAAATTTAGCACCCAAGAATGGTCCCACTTAACTAATCCTTGTAAATATCTTCTCATACAAAAGGTGTTAACTCAAAGATGCCAACTTGGGTGCCCAAGGTGGGTCCAAGTCAATCTTTGTTAACATAAACATATCTCTTCATCATTTCATGAAAACCTTATGCACAATTGATCATCCCCACTTAACTGAATGTATCCACCTGTTATATGTCATGTAACTCAAGTCAAATGAAGTCAACTAACATGGAACTCAAACTAACTACATGCAATTGAAGATAACTGAACCATAACTGAACTAAATTGAATTGAATTGAACTGAACTAAACTAAACTAAACTGATACTGAACTAAACTAAACTGAACTGAATTGAACTAACCTAAACTGAACTCCACTCATGTAAATATCAATCCCTAACTTTTAGGATCTTTACATGCATTATTGAAGTGTTATCTATCCTCCAAACAGTTAACTAAACTCAAGGTGGGTTCCACCTTCCATGTGGGTACCCCATGTACTCCTATTTTGTAGGAGATCTTCCTGGGCATCCCCACATGTTCCTATCATTTAGGAATAATTAAAAAATTCAATTTACATGTTCATTTCATTCGAATTTAATCTCTTTCTAATCCTAGTGTTGGGGAACACTTTCCAAGGACTTAGGAGATACATGAAATATGATTAGGATTGCAACTAAATGACAACCTATTCCCAACACAAGAGAGTTAAATCAGGCACTCAACACTAACTGAGGGGTAGAAGTGCCAAACTTCCAACACTCTTTAAGGGTATGTGCAGGATCATGATGGGCCAAAAAGTGGAGATATGATGGGTATTTGTAGGGTATGTGGTTGACGAATTTTTTTTACCCAAAATTGATGAAACGATAAGGTTTTTTAAAGGAGATTGTTAGCTTTCCACCCATATAAATTATTCTTTACTTTGAATTTAATAAATAATTATTATTCATTTTCTATTTGAATTATGACTAAAGTCCTGATTGATAGGCTGATTGAAAAAAATCTATAGCTTTCAAACGATATCACAATTTTTGAATCTAAAACATGTGTCACATTCTATGCTTTCATACTATAGGATTAAAAAAAAAATGAATTTCATGAAGTTTTGACCAAGTTAAGGTGGTCAGACATAAGAGCTTTTATATTTTTAAAATTTGTAATAAAAAATTCATAATTAATTATTTACTTGGAATGAATTACAAAAAAATATGCATCACATCGAGACATGAATCATCTACTTACATCTAAAATCTTATAAAAAAATATTATCATTTTATTGTGGTTAGGGTGGTCAGACAGACACCTACTTCTTATTTTTTCCCTAAAATTTAAGTACTACTGCATTGAAATTTCAAATTTTCACCAAATAGATTTTAAAATAAATAAACCTAGTAGTTTAGAAACTCAATTCAATTTTCTACAGATTCTATTCTTACATATTTTTGAAATAATATAGATAACTTATTCAAATTTTTACATCAAGTTTCCTAACTCTGATTTTTCTAAATTTTTTGCCACCTAAGGGCCTGTTTTCTCCATGATGATCCTACACATACCCTTAACACTTTTTTCAGCAAGCAGCCAATGACCTCTACGCCAGGCACATGATTTAGCCACCTCACTTCTCCACTTTATACATAACAACTGCATGATCGAGAGCTCACATGGAATGTGTTGAAGTAATAGGAGTATGCATAACCTCCATTACCTGTTGGACTGCGGCTATCACAAGGTAACCTAAGCCATTCCTAGGTCATGGCCATTATTTTTAGTTTATATACCATATCGACCTCCACCATCAATCTTTAGATTGACTAGTGTATCAAGTTGTGTTGACTCAGTCTACATTCGAAGCAGATAATGAGGTTGAGGAATCAACAAGGTACAAAGGTCATTTGCAGTTATGAGACTTCCACCAACAACTCCCAAAATTGACATCATATTATTAAATTTAGCCTTCATTGTATTTAATTGACTCTTTGAGTTGTTAAATTTTTTATGCTAACCATGAACTAACAAACCTCTTATTATCTTAGCAATTTTTTCTCAATAACACTCTTAGCATTCATTACTAGGAAAAACATCAATTTCATTAAAAATCTCATATCAAGGGAGGGGATTTTTCATTTAATCAAATGTTGTAAAGGGGGTCCAATAGTTTTCATTTTTTTATAACTTTCAAATCATAAGTCAAATTTTTGATTGCGAATAGTCATCGAATTTTTTTTTCGAGCCCAACAAACTAGCACCGCAACAATGTGGAAACTATGTTAAACAAAAATTTTTGTCTTCTCTTATAAAAGGAAATCTTTTAGTTTCTAAGTGCAAAATTAGACATAAATGATTATTGTATCTTTTTATTAGCTACTCACATTGATTCAAGCTCTTGTAAAAGTGAATATCACTTTCCCATTTCAAAGAAAATGATAACACACTCAAGTATAAAGTGTCACTATTCATTCCTTTGAAATTGTTATATGCACTAAAACTTATAAAGTGTCAAAATTCAAGGGGGGATCAAAATTCATAATCAAGGGGAGGTCTTTTTCATCATTTTGCAATATTAATATCATTCCAACTCCATTTAACTTTCATAAATGGAAGTAGTCAATGAAGATAAAACTTAAGAAATTAGGTTTCCATCATGTCACCCAAACCTACAAAAGCAGTTGAGAAACGTAAGTGGAATAATCATAATGATGAATCCTATGGTACATTGTGTACATTCATTTCTATTGATCTTCTCTTCCAAATTAACTCAACCACAACACCTAATGATGCATGGACAACATTAGAAAAATTGTTTAGTAAGAAAAATGTTATGAGAGGACATCAATTGGAAAATAAAATGATTAATTCTTAATCCACAAGACTTCAACATGACCAAACTGGGATGGTTCTCATTCTGAGGTGTGTGGGTGAGGCCTCCCACGGCCTGTGAGGTTGTGGTGCATGGTCATTTCTTATCTTGCATGTGTATTCTGGTGATCAGATTGGGTTAGGTGGGGCTAAGTGTTCTCTATTGGGGGTGGGGTTTGTGTTGTTCTTGGGGAGGTGTTCTTTTATTTTCTCTTGCAGATTTTCTATTCTCAGTTGCATTCTATGGAAAGGTTATTATGCTATGTTTTGGGGCTAGTGTTGGCTGTGATTTTTTTTTCTTATTTCCTCTTTTCTTTCTTCCTTTGGTGTGGTGGTTCGAGGCCCTTTCTTTGGGCGAGTCGTTCCTTTCTGTTGGGTGGTGCAACTTCGGAGTGGGTTTTGGCTGAGCCTTGGTTTCTTTGGTTATGAAGCCTCTCAAAAGACTTTTGAATAGTGATGGGCCTTCCTCAATGGGGGATTTTCCTAGAAGTAAAAAGGTGAATGGTTGTTTGAAGTGTAGCTTGGACCACCCTATTTTGGTGATTCAACCAGACTCCATTGCAAAAGATGTTATGTACTTGAGCAATCATGCTCTCATCTGTAAATTCATGGGTCTTCGTATTTCTTTTTCGATGTTAGAATCATGGACATGTCAGGTTTCAAATCATGAAGGATATATGGAGATTATGATGGCTGCCAATAATTATTTTTTGATTATATTTTCGTGCATGGCTGATAGAAATAAGGCTTTTGAAGGTGGTCCATATTTCTATAATCATATTGGTCTCTTCATCAAACCTTGGCATGAGGGTTTCAACTCTGCTGAAGAACTTCCTATGAGGGTTCCAGTGTGGATTCATCTACCTTGGCTTCCTTTGGAATTTTGGAGAAGCGATATTTTGTATATGATTGCCAAACTGCTTGGAAAACTAGTGGGGCCTACCCAACAAACTTTGGACAAGAAGGTAATTTCTTATGCTTGAATTTTGGTTGAAGTGGATTTGAACAATCCTTTTCCTAATTCTTTAGAAGTTTGTGTTGGATCCTCTTCCTCAATTCAACAACTCAATTATGAAACTCTTCCTTTTCGTTGTCATGTTTGTCATGAATATGGGAATTTGCAAAGGAGGCTCCCTTGATTTAACCAGGTAGTTGTTGTATCTAATGCTTCTTCTAATTTTTCTCCTAAGAATGATAATGGAAAGGCTCCTATGGTGGAGGGGGGTGCAGATGTGGAGGGTTTTGTTCTTGTTAAACCTTGTAATAAGGGGAGGGGTTAGAAGAGAACTCTCAAGGATAGACAAAATGATGGAATCTTTAACAGGTTTGATGCTCTGGATAACTTGGTTCACAAAGAGGGGATTCTAGTTGGGATTCCTCCTAGTTTTGGCTTGTTGGAAGTATTCTTGCAAGAGGATAAAGAATTGGGGAATCAAAACTTGGTTGGGGTGACCTTGCAGGTTGGACAAGAGGAGGTTGGTCAAATGAAAATGAATGCTCCTCTTCAGCTACAAGATGCCTCCAATCCTGATGATTTTCAGCATCGAAGGTTGATAGTGTTGTGGTGGTTTCTTCTTCACAGGTAGATGAGTCTTTGGATTCAAAGAAAAAGGGTGGGGTTTTGCAAGCTTTGGGTTTGCAACAAAAGCCTCTTAAAATGAGGCCCCTAGAGAAATCTTCTAAGGTGGGACGCAAGAAAGACCTTGAGAAGGTTAAGTTGATGGGTGAGACTCTAGTGGAATCTGGGTTGGTGAAAACCCTAGAATCTCATTTTTCTCATCCCCATAAATGATTTTTATTTCATGGAATGTGAGGGGTTTGAATAGCCCTCCTAGACAAAAGGCTATCTGTGAGATGATTGGTTTTCATTCTCCTGATGTTATCTTCATTCAGGAAACTAAGTTATCTATGAATAATATGTTGAATAGAGTGTCTAGTGTTTGGCCTTGTGGCTACTATCAGTTTTTTGGTGATTTTGGTAGATCTAGAGGTGTGGCTTGTTTTTCAGATCCAAGAAAGGTAGTTCCACAGTTTTCGATCTCAAGTTGCTCTTCTATCTCTATTATTGCTTCTAGTTTAGAATCTGGTGAATGTTGTATTTTCACTAATGTCTATGCTCCCACTGATCTAATGGTCAAGTCTCAGCTCTAGACTCATCTTTATGTCTTCTCCCTTATTCCTTGGCATCCTTGGATTATGGCTAGATATTTTAATGTTGTGTCTTATTTATAGGAGAAAAGAGGGGTATTGTCAAGCTTGACCCTTCTGCTTTACTTCTTATTGATAACATAGCTAGTTTGAATCTCATTGATGTGAAACCCAATGATGGTATTTTAACTTGGAATAATTGAAGGTGTGGTAATGCTACTATTTTTGAGAGGCTTGATAGGTTTCTTATCTCCTGCTTTTGGGTTGGCAATAATTGGACTATCAGCTCTGAGATCCTCGATTGGAGGGGTTTGGACCACTGGTTGATTAAACTTTCAATTGTTCCTTTCAAATCCCATAAGAACCATTCTTTCAAGTTACAACTCATGTTGTTACGTGATCTTTCTCTCCATGAGTTAATGACTGATTGGTGGCATAAAGGGAGACCTGCCTATGGTACAACTATGTTTACCTTTGTCAAGAGATTGCAGTTTGTGAAATATAGACTCAAGAGGTGGAATTTTCAATGCTTTTTGAATTTTTATCACAATAAGTTGATGGCTCAAGCTCATATTGATTCTATCACTTTCCAAATTCATGAGCTTGGTCTCACGGTTGAGTTGTGTAGGGAGGAGGCTATTTCAACTAAGTCTCTTAAGGAATGGGAGTTGAGGGAGGTGATTTTTTGGAAGCAAAAGTCCTAAGTTGGCTGGCTCTAGGAGGGAGATATAAAAATTTCTTTCTTCCATCACTCTATTGGTGCAAGGAGAAATGGTAACCTTATCAGCTCTCTTGTTTCTTCTGAGGGATTCCAACTTTCTTCTTAGGTAGATTTTTCTTGGGAGGCTTCTTAGTTCTTTTCAACCCTTTTTACTGAGGATTCTCCCCCTATGAGTTGTGAGGAAAACTCTATTCTTTATTGTATTCCTTATTTGGTTCACATGAGATGAATGAGGATTTTTTACAACCCATCTCTCTATAGGAATTGGAGACCATTGTGTCCTAAATGAAGAAAGGTAAAGCCCCTGGACCTGATGGTTTTCTTGCTGAATTTTTTCAAGTGTTTTGCGAGATTATCAAGATGGATCTCTTGGAGGAATTTAAGGAATCTCAACAGAATAAAGAAATTTTGAAGGCCATGAACTCCACCTTTCTTGCACTTATTATAAAGAAGGAAGGTGTTTGTTCTTTGGATCAATTTTGTCACATTTCCCTCTACAATGTTGTGTAGAAAATCATTACCAAACTGATTGCAAAAAGGCTCAAGCCTTGGCTTAATTCTTTGATTTCTAATAAGTAGGGGGTATTTGTGGCTGGCAGGAAAATTATGTATGGGGTTGTTATTGCTATAGAGGCTATTCATTCTATGGTTGTCTCTAAGGACAAGGCTATGATTATCAAACTTGATATGGAAAAAGCTTATGATAGATTCAAATGGGCCTTCTTACAGAAGGTTCTCTTAGCTTTTGTATTTGACAGAGAATGGGTTGATTGGATCATAAGTTGTGTGACATCTACTTCTTTTTTGGTATTTATCAATGGGGAGCCTTCAAATTTATTTGGTGCCTCTAGGGGGATTCAACAAGGAGATCCTTTGTCTCCTGATTTGTTCATTATTATGGCTAAGGGGTTGGGGAGGTTTATCAAGTCATGTGTTAATCATGGGTTAATTCAAGGATGGCATTGGTGTAACAGTTTGCCACCTCTATCTCATCTCCAATTTGTTGATGATACGACTTTAATGGGTGTGGCCAAAATAAATGAAGCTATGAAATTTAAGGAAGGCTTTGGATACTTATTTGGCAGTGCCTGGGAAAAAGATTAATGATAACAAGTCCTCTATTTACTTTTTCAATACTCCTCAGCTTATCTAGTCTAGGATTGCTCAAATTCTTCAATTTCAAATTGGCACTCTTCCTTTGGTCTATTTGGGGATTCCCATTACTATGGGTCCTCAACCAAAAGATTTTTGGAAGGACTACTTGGATAAATTTTGTAGGAGGGTTAGTCATTAGACTCATAGGTGACCTTCTCTTTAGCGATTTGTGTGGCTTTGCTCAAATCAGTGGTTCAATCTCATCCTATATATAGATGTTTTGTGCAAGTTGCTCCTTCTAGATTTTTTAGGGAGTTTGATGCCCTCACTCATCAATTCCTTTGGGAAATTAATCTTCTCAATTCAAAGTGGAGTTTGGTGAAGTGGGAATCTTTTTTCAGGCCAAAATAGGAGGGTGGTCTTGGACTCAAGTCTACTAGTTTGATGGGTTAGGCTTTAGCTGCTAAGTTGTACTGGTGTTGGTGCACTTTCCAGGATCAGGATTGGGCCAGAATTCTTAATCATAAGTATCTCAGTGGGGTGAATCCCTATTATGTTCCTCATTATTGTCTCCAGGGGAAAGGGTTGATGATTTGGGATACTCTCAAAAGAGGGGAAAAGATGATAAAGGAGGGTCTATTTTGGATTTGCAATAAGGGCTGAAAAGCCCTCTTTTGGTAAGATTCTTGGGATGGTTATTGCTCTATTATTTCTAAGTTTCCTCATTTTTAGCCTCTCTATGATAGCTTGATGAAAGCTGGTTGGTGTAAGGTGGAAGAATTTAAAACTATTCAAGCCCTAGGATAGGTGGGGGTGTGACATTGGAAGGATCCCCAGAAGTGGCCTCTAGGAGGTTCTGAGGAGGAGAGGCAAATCTTGCAAAAATCTTGGGTGGCATAATGTGTAGTTCTCTTCAAGACAAGGATATTCTAGCTTGGGGTCCTCATACGAAGGGTAGATTCTCTATTGCCTCTAGATATATGGAGCTTGATAGATAGTTGTATGGAAAGGTTGAGGTCCCTGGGTGGAAGCAGGTTTGGAATAAATTTTCTTGGACAAAGTGTAATTTCTTTTTTATGGTTGGTTGTTCAAAATAGATGTATTACTTGGGAGAATATTCAAAAAAGAGGTTTCCAAGGGCCTTCTATTTGTGTTTTGTGAAATAATAGTGAGGAGTGTGCTTCACACCTTGACTTTCAACACATCCTTATTCTAGAAGGATTTGGAACCTTTTTTGGGGGTTTGGGTTCATCCTTGTGTTCATGCCTCTTCTTTGATAGAGTTTTGGGAAAGCTTGGAGAGGCCTCCTACAAAGATGGATTTTCTTCAGATTGTTTGGATTAGTGGCCCTACCTTTATTATTTGGCACATTTGGCTTGAGAGAAATAGAAGGATTTTACAAGATTTTAAGTAGGAAGGGGATCTTTTATGGAGGAAGATCTTCAACAAGATCTAGGCGACTATTTTAGCTAAATGTGGCTTGTCAATTTATGTGGATCCAAGTGATTTTCTTTTTGTGAGGAATCTGCACTTGGAGGGTAGAGGGCCTGGTTTCTCCACTAGTAATGGCCCTCATTGGGTTAAGAAGAAGATTCATCATGAGGATTGGTGGTGCCCTCCCCCTCAATGTGTGCTAAAGATAAATAGGAATGGATCTTGTAGGGGGTATCCTAGGCATGTTGACATTGGTGGTATTGACAGAGACAATAATGGAGTCATGGTTTTTTTCTTTTCTATTTATAAGGGTCATCATTCTAATAATCTCATGGAGGCTCTTGCTAACTTTCTTGCTATTGAAAGAGGGTGTTCCCTAGGATGGAGGAGGATTACTTGTGAATCTAATTCTCATATTGTAGTTGATATGCTAAATGAGCATAGATTTGATGGTGTTAATTGGCAACTGGCTACTGTGATCAAATAGATTGTGAAGTTGGGAAGTTCTTTATAATTTGTTTCTTTTTGTTATATTCCTAGAGAATGGAATAGGTTTGTTGATCTTCTGGTGAAGTGGGCCTCTGAGCATGTGGAGAGGTGGATTATAGATGACTGGGGTCTTTTATCCTCAGAGTTCTCTATGTCCCTCAAAAAGATAATCATGGAAGACTTCCCTATGTAATTGGTTCCTTTGTTGGGCCCCTCTAGGGTCTTTTGTTGTTTGTTGGGTTGGTGGTTTTTGTAGGTTGTTTCCTATTGTTTTTTTATTGTTTCCTTGATTTAATAAATTTTTCCCCCCCGTTTTTTTAAAAAAAGACTTCAACACAATCCAATATTTCTTTAGTAAATTAAATCTTCTAAGGTATCAACTCAAACAAAGTATAATTAAAAATTGGGAAGAACAAATAATCCTAAGTATCTTGTCAAAATTGGGTCCACAATATTTAGTGTTTGTTTCTACCTTCCATGCAATGAAGAGTGCTTTTGGTGCACGTTATACTATGCCATCGCTCTCATATTTTGGTGTTTCTCTCATAAAGGATCAAGACAAATTGATTCAAATGGTTACAATGAATCATTCCAAGCCACAAGTGCTTATTACAAGAAAAAAGAAGGATAAAGAAATCAAAATTGGTAAAACACAAAATGTAAAGTGTACTTTCTATAAGAAAATTGGGCATATTGAAGATAAATGTATGAATAAAAGATGCATCACCTTTAGCATCTACTTGAGCAACAAGGAGTTCAAGAATCCTCATCTAGTTTAGCATCTAAAGGAAAAGTACTAATAGCTACTACAAGTTCAAAGATTGATAAATGGGTTCTTGATTTAGGAACATCACATTATATGTCTCCTTATCCAAAAGTGTACATGTCCTTTTATCCTTCTGATGTAAATAAAGTTAAAGTAGCTAACAACACTTTCATATGTGTTTGTGGTCAAGTTACAGTTGAGGTATGTAATGAGATTATTCCTAATGTCTTCTTTGTTCTTGAATTGGTAAACAACATTATTTCCATTTATCAACTTACAAAATCTAGAAAGACAATTGAGTTTACATCAACTTCAATGACAATTCAAGAATATCAGAGAAGACAAATTGTTGTAGTGCACGAGCTTGATCAACTCTCTCATGTTTATACATTTTCACACTTTTATCCATCATAATCATACTCACATATTCATTCTTCTACTTCTAGTATGGAGAGTTCACCTCCTCTGCTATCTCTTGATCTATCAAAATTCAGAGGCACTTCATCGAGAGCATTTAGAGGTTCTTTCCAGTAGAAGATCACAAGTATCAGTTCATCATCTTTTGGGAGCCTTCATAGTCTCTCATCATTGTATCTTTCTTGAACATTAACATCTCCATTTTGGAGGGTAGTTTTTTCCCACAAATTTTCTACCTTTCTCCACCTTTTGGGAGAGTTTCATTAACATGGGTACCTCATCAGGCCTAGTTGTCAGGACCCTTCTATTTAACACCAAAAATACTGAGAGGGGGGTGAATAAGTATTCTCTAAAACCACAAGTAAATATTTAAACATTTTCTCCACATATCATATTCAATTTGCAATAAGGAAAGAAACCATGAAAACAACCATCAAAGCATATATCACATGAACACCAAAATTTTAGATGGAAAATCCAAAAAGGGAAAAACCATGGTAAGGATTAGCTCACAATATATTATAACCGGTTATACGATATTATAAAAAGGATCATTTTCAAGTGGACTCATTGTTTAAAGAATAAGATAAACAGAAGAGAGGGGTGGCTCATTGCCAAGATTTGAACTGCTACAAATGCATCTACAATATGTAGGAAATACAGTTCCACTAAAGCTCAAAACATTAAATCAACACACTTCATATTACTTTTCTCTAACACTATGCTCTACTCTATGTATTCGCATCATATTTTCATTCTTTGATTAGGAATTTGCATACACAACTTAATCATCACTCTTCAACACCAAAATGGTTTTGCATTTATACCCATTACATTCATAATCACCTACAACATCAATTAGGTCGGACCAATTATATGTAGCATGCATACTATGACTTGTTGGCCCAAAGCATCCTTCACACCACAACTCAAAACTTATAACACATTAAATAGGTCAGGTATACCTATAATAGCCCCTACATAACTAATCAACACTTATCTAAACTTTGCATAACTCAAAACATATTAGGTCAGCACCATTGGTGATCTAACATTAAAATTCACCAACTAATCATCCTCAAACTGACATGTGGACCTCCAAAAATCATGCCACTTGGAACTTAGATACAACTGACACCTGTAAAAACTTTCATAAATCCACAAGACGAGATATTATTTCGTGATGAAGTGTGAACTTATCAAAACATACACTCTTCATTGGAAACACTATCACTAGCAAACTCAATACTTTGTTACTCATAACTTCTGCACCAGAGGGAAAAACAATGTGAAATTTTGGATTTAGACTCCTCTTATCTCCTCAAAAATTGACCTAAATCCATAGAGAAATATTGTTCAATTTGGACCAATGCGGACCAAAAACCGAATGCACTATGTACTAAAAAAACTATGTTTTGACACTTAGCCAATTCTATAACTCAACTCTCTACACCAGATCAAAAATTCTTGCATCTATGCACTGAATTATCATCTTCATGCACACTCATGTTTCATCAATCAGTCTGATATCAATCTTCATACCAAGCCAAAATATTGACATCGATGACAACATTGTATCCGCACACTATGTATTTCATGCTCATGTTGCCAACAAGCATACAAATGACAAGCTCCTTAAGCTTTCAACAATCTCCTCATTTGTCATTGATGGCAACATGTGAAATTCTTCTCAAGCCACCTCCAAACTACTCTCCCCCTTTGACATCAAGGGAAAAGGGCACAAAACATATGGACATATATTGATGTTGTCTTTTCTTCTCCCCTTTACAAATATTTTGCATTATCAACCAACTCTTCACCATATTACACATATACTCCCCCTGTCAGATATATATATATACAAGAGAGTAAAAACTTGACCAACTCCCCCTAACAATACTATCCATCAAATTGAATCAAAATTTTGTACTAGAAAACTATCTTCTAACTACCACATATGTACAAAGAAATCTCAATTTCATAAAAAAATAGAAATAAATATAAATTAGATAGTGGAAGGCACATTACTACTGTTTGACACCTGCAATTTTTCAAGGTGTGCCTCCCAAACCTTGTTTTCATTGTCCCATTCCTTCTTGGCTATGCCAAACGTGTGGCTCTGGGTCTCAAACTCCATGAGGATTTCTTCTGCATCATCTAGAATGTTAGGTATTGGATTCATCTTTACAACCTTATCTACATTTGGTAGAGTATTGGATACAAATGTATGGGTGTTGCCACAATAGTCTGTCTCACTTTTCAGACATGCTGATTTTTTCCTAAAATCACCTTTTTAGAAAAAATAATGATTTTACCCTTGAGAGGTTCCATGTAAAAGGTTTTAATTGAAGAGGGATAGATAAGACCCCATTAGATCAAACCCCCTTATATAGAACCCCTCTGATATTAAATCATACCCACAATGGAGTCTCCTTCACACCTATCAAAATGATGGAAAAAAAAAATTATTTACCTTTTGAGGGATTAAATAATGTCATTTAGAAATTATCTTTTGCGAGACTGTAGCCCTCAAAATGAGATTTCCAACAAGTATAGTTCTTATATATTCTCATTTTATCTTGTATTTAATTTTTAATTTTTACTGTACATAGGTTTTCTCTGAACATCAAGATCTTTGTTATACAAAGGTGGAAAAATAGTAAACCATTGTAAAAAAAATTAAAAAATACCCTTTCCCTAGTATTGATGTCTTTATTTCACTAAAAAAAGAAAAAATAGATTTCGATATATAAACAAGTTAGGTTGTATGACACACACACATGTTCAAATTATAGTTATAGTGACTTCAAAAATTAATTAAAAATATATGAGTGTGTACAAGAAGTTGAGTCCACTTTTTGGCCATTTAGTGGAACCATTTTTCCCTTATTTTCAGAATTTGACCCAGTTGACCTTAAAATTTGAAGCACTTAGAGATGAAATCTTGAAAAAAATCACTAATCATAAAATGTAGTACTCAGAGTCTAGTTACCAAATATGTAATTTATTTCAATACCCAGATGATACAAATTTATTTTCAATAGGAATTTCTAAAAACCACTATTTAAAAGTCACTTTTTTTAACCATACAATGCATGTGTACGTCATCCATATTTTGACCTAAATAATCATATTTTTCTAAATCCTTTTGAGAAAAGATTTGTAACTCACTGAAGTACACTGTCCATATTTTTTGTAATTTTTTATTGAATATTTTTTTGGTTAATTTTTTATTGGCCATATTTAGTGTTTTAAAAAATCATGTACATCACGAATAAGATGACCTAAACTTATCATTTTTTGATTTTTTTTAAATTGAAAAGAATTGTCTGAAGTACACTTTCATATAATTTGTTTTGCAAAAATTTATGTTAATAAAAAGTTATTAAAATACTAAAAAACCCTAATAATTCAAGTTTATGGACCTATTTTATCATAAATTAATTGAAATTTTTTAAAAATTAATTCAATTGTAAAAAATTACATATTTGAAATCTACACTGTCTCATTTGTAATGGGTTTTAATTTCGTCAAAAAATTCTACAAAAAAGTCTTCATACATATGCCAAAAGTCACTATTTTCTTGTGGCATTGCCAAGACCTTCAACTTGCAGGTCAAACTAGGTCTAGGGCCTAGGTTCAAGTCCCCAAGCCTATTCTCAAATTGAAAATCAAAGCAAAAACCCGACCAAAAATTAATTTTTTTAAAAACGGGATCCTATTTCATAAAAATATAATTCTTTTATACTTAAATGAAATGGGATCCTGTTTTGCAAAACGGGATACCATTTCTTAAAGGTATATGTATATATATATTTTACGAAATAATCCATTAAAAAAATGAGATCCCATTTTAAAACGGGCCTTTAAAAAATGGGATTCCATTTTCGGCTCGGGACCCTGAACCTCAACGAGATCCTATTTTCTTAAAGCCAATTTCGAGTTTTTGTCTAAAGAAAAAATTTCCACGTTTTGTGGACTCATCTTCTTGCACTTACCCATATGTAACAAAAAATTATGAAAAAATATCCTTTCCCTATATATTTATGTTGAGGATCTATATTTCAAAAATTATAATTTTATCCTTTATAGAAAAAAAGTTATGTTATTCGACACAAACATTACTTTTTGAAAATGGTGTTTTGTGTTTAAAACTAGTTATTAAAGAAGATGTTGAAAAATTCATGATTTATTTTGGAAAATTTTGAAAAATATATATTTAGAATCTACACATAAATTGCCATAATTCACTAGTTCAAATCATCTTGAAACTCTTAACAGGTTAGCTGCTATAGGTCTTAAAAGATGAAGATTCGGTTAAAAATATTGATGTAAATGTCCATCTTGGGAAAAAGTGAGGCATAGTATTGTGATTTCACATGTATACTTTACATTTATCAGCTCTCTAAGATGTCCAAACTGTGCTATTATCTTTTCTCTTTATTCCTACAGCTGGAAGAATTGTTCTTGCAGGGTTTCAATTGCCAACCTTGTTGATCCATATGTGTCATTTGTCGCGTTGTAAGCATTAGATACCATCTCATTATAGGAATCAATGGAGTCCATTTGATCCTTTATACTCTTTATGGACCTTGTCCATTTTAGGCAAAACATAAACAAGTCTTTGGCCTCTTCTACACAATCCTACACTTCCTTGAAGATTTTTCTTAAATTTATCATGTGTAGTGGCACATTTATCCACCATTTCTACCAACTTCATGTCATCCACCTTCTTGGCAATCTCCTCCAATTTATGCTCTAGTCCACTAGAATATTCTTTAAAAAGGGTATGCGCAGGATCATCATGGGCCAAAAAGTGGCGATATGATGGGTATGTGTAGGGTATGTGGTGATGACTTTTTTTACCCAAAATTGATGAAACGAAAAGGGTTTTTAAAGGAGATTCTTAGCTTTCCACCAATATAAATTATGATTTACTTTGAATTTAATAAATTATTATTATTCATTTTCTATTTGAATTACGACTAAAGTATTGATTGATAGGATAATTGAAAAACATCTATAGCTTTCAAACGATATCACATTTTTGAATCTAAACATGTGTCATATTCTATGCTTCACATACTATAGGATTAAAAAAATGAATTTCATGAAGTTTTGACCAAGTTAAGGTGGTCAAACATACGAGTTTTATATTTTTTAAAAGTTGTAGTAAAAAATTCATAATTAATTATTTACTTGGAAAAAAATTACAATAAAATATTCATCACATTGGGACATGATTCCTCTACTTTTATCAAAAAAATTATCATTTTATTGTGGTTGGAGTGGTCAAACAAACGCCTACTTATTTTTTCCCTAAAATTTAAGTACTATTGCATTGAAATTTCAAATTTTCACTGAAATAGATTTTAAAAAATAAAAATAAACCTAGTAGTTTAGAAACTAAATTCAATTTTCTACATATTCTATTCTTACATATTTTTGAAATAATATAGATATCTTATTCAAATTTTTATGTCAAGTTCCCTAACTTTGATTTCTCTAAATTTTTTGCCACTTAAGGGCCTATTTTTTCAATGATGATCCTGTACATGCCTAAAGAATCAAGTAAAATATTTATATTTTGTACACTAGATAGAGAATTGGTGATGCTTACTCTAGGTACACTCTCCTGCAGTTTCTTTACTGCTTCATCTAAGGTGGATGCAAAAAGTTGGGGGGCCAAAAAGTGGCCAACTTATTTAAAAAAAATGAAAAGTCATAATGCAGGTACATTAGAAAGTGCTTGTGTTATGGCTTGGTGTCACCAAGCCTAAGGATTGGTCACACCAAGCCTATAACGTGCTTGTGTTATAATGTAGACACGTTTTGAGTCTTTATAAGAAAAAAAAGCAAATCAAAATAATTTTACATTGTCATATTTCTTCATTTGTGGCCTATAAACCCTTCCAAGGTGTGCTTGCATTGTGGAGACCTCAAATTCATCCATTTTCTTCACTAAATTGCTGCTATTTCTTTGCTAGAATGCTGCCATGTCGACGGGTAGCTCAACAGAGTAAGCTTTTAATGGTTTTTTTTGTGAATTTGTTGTTAATTAGGTAGATTTAATACATTTTTCTATTTTAATTTCTTTAATTATCAGGAGTTGAAAATCCACCTGATTCTCCTCCTCATGAACAAGCACACCAACAAAATCTTGATTAATAACCACAACAACAAACTCCAACAATTCCTCAACATCCTCCTGAAACTCAAAAAAAATTAATGGGAGAAATTGAAAACAACAAAAAACAAATTGAGTTGATTGCGAGGTTGAATGATCCTGTAAGTTCAACCTTGGAAAGAACCACACTTGCAAATTTAGTTCAAGTCATGTGTTAACACCTGTAGATGCAATTAGCAAGCAATTAAGTGGTTGGGTAGATAAGAGGTGGGAGTGTATAAATTTTTATGTAGATAAACTATCATACAAACAAGTTAAAAAAGAAAAAAATACAAAATATGACTTGTTCTCACTATTCACTAACCCACGTACAAATAAAACTCTTGACCTTGATAGAAAGAGGATTCTTATCCATTGGTACAACCACCAAGGGATTAGGAACAATTTTTGGAAGAGGTGGTGAATGGTAAATTTGACCATCCACCATGCAACAATAATGAGGTCCCCCAATATTTCTTGAGGAAACTCTACTATGAGTTTTTCCTCAACAAAATCCCCAACTATTTTTGTATGCAGTACTTTTAGGGGAGAGGTGGTGGTTTAGCATAGGATAGACCAGGTGCATGTCTCAATCCTCAATAGCGAGGGAGATGAGCACTCACTAGGCCAGCTTATGAGCACGTTGCTATCCCTTGTGTCATGAAGGAGAGTGTTGAGGTGGAAACTCTATAGTCTATTTTCTCTCTGACCCAGAGTATAATCTAGTGTGCCAGTGCTATAGTACAATGTCAATCAAGGGAGAGTTCGAGGGGTAGGGTTCCACCCCATTCTTTTAAGGTTTGTAGGTCGGCCTGTACATATGACCCCATAGACAGTCAAGAGGCTGGTGTGTAGGATACATTTGTAGTTGCCCAGTTGGTGATGGAAAATGTCATGTTGAATGACGCTTTTGGCCTCGATACTTAGGTAAATGTTAGCATGTTCATGAATTTAATTTATTAAATTTCATTTTTCAAATGTAATATTAAATAATTTAGTTTAATGATTGTAATAAAATTTTAGGGCCATAGTGTTGATACTATTTACACCGTCCCTCCACCTATTTTTTACTCCACTACATCTACTGCTAAGGTATGTAACTAGTAAACAATTATAAATATTACATGTGAATAGCATTGTTATATGAATGGTATTCTAATATCTAATTTTGGATGTTCAATAGGTAAATATTGGAGGTTTCATGGCAACACCTCCTAGTGCCAATGGAGTTAAAACCTTCACACAAGTAATAGAATAAAGAGTTTAACTAATGAATTGTACTTAACATATTTGTGTAGTTTATATTCATATTGTTGATTACATTGCATTGCACATATTTCAAACTCAAAGCATTACTTCACATTGCATAACTAATAACTAGATGTTGATAGATGACAAAATTTCAATTTTACAATATAGTTTTTTAGAAAGTCAACATAAGCAGTGATGCAATTACTTTACCTAGCATAAGTAATAACTAGGAGCAGCTGCCAATTGCATTTGCTTGTCATGGAATTTCATAAGACCACATTTTATTGAGCCATTTTTTCAAACAGTTCACTACCTTGTCTATTCTATGGATGCTTGGAAAATATATATGAAAGAATAATATTAAGCAATAGCATAGACAAGGCAATTAGTTGTTTGAAAAAATTCCTGAAAGAATTGTGGTCTCATGGTGATCCATCACCATGAGACCCAATTTCTTGAAGGAATTTTTTCAAACAGATCACCGCCTTGTCTATGCTACCATATTTTCCATACATTTCTACCAAGGCATTTTATCAAATAGTTCACTTCCTTGCTACTATGGCTAAAATCCTAAAACAAGTGCTTTCCAACAAACTATGGATGCTTGGAAAAATCTATCAAAGCATAATAGTAAGAAATAGCATAGACAAGGTAGTGAGTTGTTTGAAAAATTCCTCAAATAAATGTGGTCTCATGGTGATGGAATGCCATCCCATCACCATGAGACCACATTTCTTTGAATCATTTTTTCAAACAAGTCACTGCCTTAAGAATAGAAACCAAGCCTTTAGCCATAATTCCCCTCCAAATCCTTTTCAATGTCCTCATCCACATCCTCAATTTACCAATCCATGGAAGCTTCCACCTCTTATCCACTCTCATATCCCACATACTTAAAATCCACATAACCCCACTATTACCAAGCAAATTCATCCCATGTCTCTCATAATAACTTCCTCCAAGGACTATTTTCAAAGGTGGTTGTTTCCCCATGCAAAAAAAAGTGGTGCAATTTTCACATATCATGCATCCACCTTCATCACCCCCACATCAAGATAAACCCTGATACCCTAGGAAATATTAAATGAATCCCCTATCAATCCATCTATCCAAGTTGAAGAGTCTATAAAACCTTCCTCCCTCATGACACCATGCATATTAAATGAACTATGTCCATCTCCTAATTGAAAGCATGCTAACATAGATTCGCCTCCATATAAAGATCAAGGAAACTTCTCCTCCATCATATGATCCCCTTCCATCTCATGATCCTATTTCCAATCAAGAACAACATATCCCTTCTGTCTCATCTAATAATATCTTTCCATCTCAAGAGAATTAAGATATCCCTTCATCCCCCTTCTCAGAATCCCCTCTCCCCAACTTCGTCTAATGGTAGCCTTCCATGTCCAGATCAAAGTACCTCTTCCACTCCATTGTATGATCACTCTCAAAATGTGGTCTCAAAGTACACCTTCCACCCCATCTAATGATCCTCTTCCCCTCATGATGAAAACACCCATCCCTCTTCATCTCATGATCCCGCTCCATTGTATAATACTAATGGAGGCCAAAGTTCTATAAGTGGATGTTTTCCAAAAATTTCCAAGTGAACCTAACCAAATTTAAAGTTTCAAATGTTGCTAGACTTTCTTCTTGGGCCCGATAGTGATTAATCTTTCTCTTTTGTGTAATTTTCATGTCCAAGTGGATTTGTGGGGATTTCTTACTGAACTAGATGTCATTTGAGAGGTACGAATGGAGCTGCTTCTTTTGCATAGTTCAATTAGAATTTTTGTTTTTTCCAAGACCAAGTGATGAAGGTCTGATGTGGGCCAGATGGACCTTGTTGACCCATATTCAGATAGAGGTTATATTCCCACAATTGATTTGATTACACCTTGAATTCTCATAAAAGTGACAAAATGCCCAAAAATTTCCCATCAATGCTCAACAACTTCTACAACTACCCAATCTAATCCATGAAGGCCCCATGATTTATTTTTAATGCTTCTCCATAGTTTCTAAAGGGAAAAAGGGTATGCCATGTATTTATGAATTGTAGACCTCCTTGCTGTCAGAAGACCATCTCTAGTTGTATTTTATAGCAAATTTCATGGGGGTTTATGTACTTCATCACAAAATTCATCAATGCTAAAGTATGGTGTGCATGTTAGGAATGTTCTTTCATTCCATAAATTATATTTTTGTGTGATTCCATTAGTCCTTTTATATAGGGTCATGGCTAGGGTTTCTCTCTGCCACTTGCCTTGTCTCTTCAAGCCCAACAAGGAATAAAAGGTTGTTAACCCTCATTGTAAGGGGTTTTTTACTTAGTTATCTATAGATACCTATGCATTTGTTTCATCTCTACTACTGTAACAGGCTTCAAGCTTCTAATTTAAAGAAATTTGGCCATCTTTACTTCTCTCCACTTTTGATTTGTCATGTAATACATTATTTCCTTCATTTTTGAATGCATGATCTATGTTTCTATATGTGATATGTCATGTTAAATTCATTGGCATAACTAGTTGTGGGTTATTTTCTTCCCTGATAACCTCAGTTCAAACCTAATATCCATACAACTTAATAAAACTAGTGGAATAGAATATTATTTAAGTCGTTTTGGAAATTTCATTTTCCTATTATGTAATAAGAAAGAATCTTATAAAGTTTTGGTCTTGGTGCCACCACACCTTTATTTTTTTATTTCTCTCTCCCTTTTTTCCTCTAATTTGATAGAGTAGGGTAGTTTTAGGGTTATTCAATGTTGGGTTGGACCAACATTATTGCACTTAGGTTAGAATTGAAGTTGGCCTTCTTTGAAGGTTTTATCTTCATTGCAAGGGTCCCACACTTGAAGATCAATCTCATGTTTTATTGGAATACTAAACAATAGGTTCAGTAGGATGCAATTCCAAGTGACAACAAAAAGCATTCACAAGAATATAATCTCAAGGGTGTGAAAGAAATTTAGATGTGAAGCAAATTATAAAATATAAATTATAAAAAAAAATTATTTATTGTCAAGTGAACATGTTATTAAATTTTTATTGTCTAAAATTTAAAAAACCATATAATTTAATAGTAATATTTTATTTATATCATTAAAAAATATTTAATTTATTAATGTTAAATGTAATTTTTTGTTGAAAGATAGAATATTTAGCAATTATAAAGGATATCTATTATTTTGCATTAAATGTGTTTCAAGCATTCTTTATTGTATGCAACAATTAAATAAATGTATTATTATAAAAACACATTGATTTTTTTATTGAGAAGAATTGAGAGTTTAGTTCAGTGATCTAGAGCTCAGCTCTTTACAGACAAGTCCACCCAATAACCTCTCCTCTCAAGTGATGTGCAATGCACCCTCATCCACACTATGGAAAAATAATAAATTGAACCCATGATCTGCGCTACCTATTGAATTAAACTAAAAACAAGAAAATAGAAATAAAATAAACAACAATAATAAAGTGTGGAACATCAAACCCCTTTTTACATACGCCCAACATTATATGAGTAAATGGGAAAAATAAATATGAAAGTATTTGTGTGTCTATATTATTTGGATATTCATCACATGGGGTAATTCTTCTCCTCAACCAAGGGACACCTAGTGTCACCCCCTGTATGCTACTTCTTTTAACAAAAGTAGAGATCTTTAACCAGCAATAATAAGTTATATATAGGCACGCTCAGCCTACCAAGTTGCCACCTCTACTATAGGCTTAACAGTTATTGGTTTGCCAAATCTAGTTATGAGAATAAAGCTTCTCATGGACAATCTAACTAGATGAGTCGATCTCAAAGAAGATTAAAGGTAAAGAGAGATTTATATTTTTCTTTTAATAACATGATTTAAACCTTCTTCCTTGTATATCGATTATAAGATACATACTTGCAATACATGCTTCTGGAATGAGATTGCAAATAGTGAAGTGCTAATTCCAAATGAAAAAAGAATTGATCTCAATTTGAATGGATGACAGGTTTATGTGATACCCCTCGCTCCTATAATGCAATGAGATTATAATTTTATAATTATTTTCTCTCTTCTCCATCATCACCCACCTTCTTCCTTGGTTACATAAAGATTGAAAAATATCCTCCCAAGAAGCACAATCATGGCAAACTAAAATTCACTCCCCTTATAGTGCATAGTTTGTCCAAATACAAGTTGCACTTTCCAATACATATAGGTCATTATACTCTCAACTTTCTTGATAACCTGAATAACTTTTATCTACATAACAGTTCGTCTGAGTAAAATTATTATTATTTTTTATTTTTAACTAAAATAAGTTTTGAATCATTTCATTTTTATTTATTCTTATGCCTTACATTCCCTTATTAGAGCCTCAAAACTTCATCTAAATATTTTTTTTGAAAAATATTTTTATTTTTTCTAACTTCCTCAATAGCTGGAAGGTTGATATGAATGTCATATCAAGATATGATGTCATAATCTAGAGATGAAATGAAATTGGAAATGACTAGAGGGCTTATGAACTATGATTTAGTAAAGGTCAATACCTAATCATGCCTGTCTTACAGTCATCCAAATTATGTCAAGGTAACATCCAATTCTAAATAATGGTTGAGTCCATTTCACTTGGAGGGAGCTATTTGGCTAGCTTATGTTAAAGTCATGTAATTTCCTGATTCTTATTCCACCTTTTCAAAAGAGATACATGTTTTTACTTTTTGATTTCTTCCTTTTTTCATCTAAATTTTTGTTTTGTGAAATTCATAATTTTTTAATATAGTCTTATAAAAAATGGTAATTATTGGGAAAGTGGGTTTCACCTACAACAGCTTGTTAGTTTTCTTTTTGTTTTTTATTTTCACAAACAATCCCTTAGGTTATATAAATAGATGTGCTTTATTTTCACTATAATATTTCCTTTTCATAAATTTAACTTAGAATGGTCTAATTGTTAATTTCTCAATAAAGATGTAGTAACAAAAAAAGTTTCCTTTTCCTTGATTACTTGGATAACTGACACTAAAACTGGACTAATGGTGTCTTGGAATAGTGTTGTAATATCTTTTAGACATTCACATTCTTTTAAGACCTTTATTTAGCTAAATCATGCTTTAATTTGTCCTTTGTAAGGGTGTTGTAAAGTGTTGTAACACACTTTCACACATTTCTAGGATTTATGTGCTTAATTAAGCCTTATGGGCCCCTTTCTAAATAAAATAAGCATAATTTGCACCTTGTTTAAGTGTTGTAAAGTGTTTTAAAGAACTTTCACATTTATCTAGGTGGTCTTAATTCATTAAGGGGTAGGTGCACCAAGATGGTTCCCAAAAAGGGGGCTTAAGTGGCTACTTTTTTTCTGAAATCATGAAATACTGACCTTGGACGTGAAATTGAAGATAGCTACACTCAAAATTTTGAGATGGAACAAAAACAAGGATCGAAGTGCTCTGACTCTACTTTCTAAACTGCTAATTTATTTTGAAAATGGTTGATATTAAGGGGTTCAAAAGAGGGATGTACACAAATTGTTGTTGTTTTTGTCAGAAAAAACATAACATAGCAACTCTTGTATGACCCTAGCATGGTGAAATTTTTTTTAGTATTTTTAAAATAGCTATGGTCAAAAGTTAGCTAATAGTATCTAGTTGATGCATGATTTTTCTGATAATTTTTTAATGAATATTTGATTTTTTACTAATTTTCTAAGTGGGCACTTCCTAAAAAGAAAAAATTTGGCCATACTCCCCCTACAAATTTTGGAAAGTAATCAATTTTTTTAAAAAAAAAATTTGTAGAATGGAGTCTAGTTTCTAAAAATGTAATTTATTTGAAATTTTGATGAACGGTTAATTTATAATGGAAAAACCATCAAACACTGCTTTTTGACAAAAAAAGACATACAAACAAAAGAAATTATGGATGAAAGGCCTAACATTGTCAGAAAGTGAAAAAAATTACATCGTTGGAAAGCTAAGAGAGAACCTAACATTACCCATGTGTTCGATTTTGTCGATATTGAACCAGATGTAATCCTGATGGTGAGCACGAACCAGATTATCTGAAAAATTGTAGAATTTGCAAAAAAACATCTCTGGTCATTGGGAATGCCCTCCAAGCCTTTGGGTTGGTATTCCAAGGAAAACACCAAAGATAAGGCTCGGGGATTCCCAAAGCAAAATATAATGCGAGCGTGTTATAACGCACACCTGTTATGTGTTAGTTTTGACATTTTTTGCTTCTTTAGGGAACATGTCTAGCAACACATAACATGCTCACGTTATGTCTTCCTTTAGTTAAATGCCACTTTATTGAATGTTTGTTGATATGTTTGTATGTATGCATGCTTGTATGTATGTATGCTTGTGGGAGAGTGGGTGAGAGAGGGTGGGAGTGGGAGAGAGTGGGAAAGAGTGGGAGAGGGTGGGAAAGCGTGGGAGAGGGTGGGAGAGAGAATGGGAGAGTTTGGGAGAGAGTGCAAGAGTGTGGG
>VDFB02373365.1:128762707-128803203 GCA_007258455.2 Sequoia sempervirens | reverse complement strand
AACCTTAAACTCTTAAACCCTAAACCCTTAAATCCTCTACCCTCTACCCTTGGCCCTTCCCCCCTCTATATCTCTCCCACTCCCTTCCTCTCTCTCTCTTAGGTATCTCTCTCTCTCTCACTCCCTCTATCTCTTGAACCTCTACCCTTAACTCTCTACCCTATAAATCTTTAAAAAACCAACTTTATTATAACGCGAGCACGTTATGAATAAGTAGAGACATGGCCATTTAGCAAGAAATAATGCGTTCATGTTATAACACGAGTGCGTTATAACGCAAACACGTTTTTTATTGCACTAAAAACAGTAAAAAAAATACAATATACCCGTGATGTAGGCCCACATTCTGCATATTCTCCTAGTTCTACGCGTGCTCCGACAAAAAGTAGCTTTTTGGTGATTGAGTGAAGTGTGTATGTGTGATTTTTAGATTCCACCACCTTTTTCATGATATTTCCATCACCTTTGCATGAAATAGCAGATTTTTCACATTGAAAGGCATATAATATGAATTCAAGTTTGAATTACAATGATAACTGATATACAATTGAAGTTTGGAGGGGAACAAGCTTTTAAAAAAGTCAAATTTTTGAGGAGTTTGAGGAAAGAAGAAGCAAAGGCTACACAATTGGGTAGAACTCCTCCATTTGAAACTTTGGTTTTTTAGGTATGTGAAGTCTTTGTACATTTTCTTTCATTCTATTATGGCTTGCTTTCATTTTTGTTGTTTTGCTTATTCCATGTTGATCAAATTGTTTGTTTGTCATGTTACAACCTTAGGTTGTCAATGAATATTTTCAATTACATAATTCTATACACTTTCCTATCACATTTTTAAACCACATCTCTTTGAGGCATTTTGTTAAATTTAACAATTGACTTTCTTTGTGTATGCTTCCAAAGCTTTCATTGAGGTATTTTGTCAAACAGTTATACAAACCAGCTGATTTCCTTGTCTATGCTACCAATTTTTCCATACATGTCTCTAAAAAATTGGAATATACTCCTAATGTAGTAGGCGGAGGCTTGCAACATACAAACACACAACTCCAATCTACAAACAAATTTTCAATTTACAATTTCATTAGGACCTCTTCTTTCAACAAATTCACATTGTTCAAGTTGTAGCATATCAAAGTCACTCAATCGGGTATAATTCCCCACACAACCTTCTCACTTCTTAGCAGACCCCCAAATCCAAAAATGGTCTTTACTTAGGTCTCAAAACAAAATATTTTCTAGGTTTTAGGACCTTGCATGCTCAAATAGGTTTCCAATATAAAAACCCTCAATTTTCTCATAAATATTTAGGGTTTTCTATATTTCACAACTCCAAGACCTTCCAAGCCTCACCAAAGCATCAAACAAGTTTTTTAGGGTCTGCAAAAACAAAATAAACCTTCACTAGGCCTTTAGCCTCATTAGATATCAAAAACACCACTTTGGTTCCTCCTTTTCATGCCAAAAACTCACATTCTTAGCCTAAGATAACATCACCAACCCTATAGATTCCTTACCACTATTAAAAGAAACATGAAACTTGAAAACAACATATTATAGGCCTTTCCTTTGAATCACAGGTCACCACAGTAGGAGGAAAGGATCCATCTTTAAATTAAAGTAAAACTCATACCCTGCTGGTTTGTACAGGCTGATCATGAAGAATGGAGTTTTTCGTTCACCAAAACAACCAAAGGAGTTTCAAAATAGATTGAAGTCCAAGTTAAGACCTGCCACCACAGTGATTTGAGTTTCTAATCATGGGAGGCTTGTACTAGGTCGTACATAGGAAAAAGAAATTGAAAACACAGAAAAAAAATACTTGAAACTCCATAGTTTAGGCATAGAGTAGAGCACCAAATCTTCAAAATAAATTCATTGAAACCTTTATTCAGGATTGTATGATTTTTTTATACATTTTCAAATCAAGAGTCCCAACTTCCTTCAATGCCCATAACCACCCTTGAACCACCAAACCTTCATTAAGCCTAAAAGTACTAGTATTAGCAATGGTTTGCTTAATACGCTTCATTATGCAAATTTTTTGTTCTATAGACCTAGGACCATTTAGACACCTTTATTTTACCCATTACAAAGCCTTTAAACATATCCAACAATCACCAATGCTTGTTTTGTATCGAACTACACAAATTATCAAGTTTTCTATGCTTTTAAGGGCCCAAATTAGCCCACTTTTACAAAGGGACCACCTTCAAAACTTGTCCAAATCTTCTGAAACATTGGGGAAGCACTTTATATCTATCAAAAATTCAAATAATAGCATTATATTGCAAAGATTCAGTCATTTACCATCCAAACCATAAAAACCTCTCCCTAGGCTTAGTGAAAGTTACCGAAGGCACTACTGTTTGGAGTCTTATGAGATGCACTCCATTGATTTCCTTACAAGTGGTATCAGAGCCTTCTTCTGGTTGATGGTTCTGGATATTTCTCCTATGAAGATTTCTTAGCTTGTTAGGCTAGAGGAAATCTGGAGGAATGGACTGATGTATTGATCCTTTGATGAGTGGAAGCCTTGTGGTATTTTGAGACAGCATGCAGCTTGAAGGATGGTCAAGATGGAAAAGGGAGTTGATCATGTTGTAATATGTGTCTCCTGGCTGGTAGAGGTTTAACCTTGGAGTATGAGGTGGATTTCTCTGCTCTGTGGCTATGTAGCAGTAAAGCTTTCATATTGGGCGTTTGTGTGTCAGGATCCTGGGTGATATGGAGAAGACTAGGTTGTTTCTCAGTCATGGAAGAGAGTGCTTATGCTAGGTGGTGGTTCTTGGTGTTGGAAGGATTTTTTTCTTGTTAACCTCAAATACATAAAGGCTATGGAGTTAATCATCAGATGATTTGCAAGCTTCTGAAATAGCCTTTCTCTCTTTCTCGAAAGCATGTACATGTTGGTGGTTCAGATTTGGCTTGTAAGGGGCCTGGATTTCCTGAACTGTTGTTTTCTTTTGAAGGATGTTTTGTACTTGCATGGCTCTGTGATTTTGCAGGTTTTACATGGTTAAGTAAAACTTGTGGTCTTGTGGAGTTGTTAAGCTATTGTCTAGATACTGGCCTTTTGGGGTGATTGTTGGATGAGATAGTTGCAGTTCTGCATGCATGCTTGGTGCATGGTTTGAGGAGGCGTGTTTTCTTCTCTGCATGGGAGTGTTAGTATGTGATTTGTCACTCAGCATTCTTGTGGTGGTGCTTGTGGGTTCCTTGATTATGGTGCTCGTGTGTGGTCATGATTGGCAAATCAAGATTGGTGTGATCTGGTGTTTGAGTCATGTTGTCTACGTGGATATTCTCTTTGAAATCTCAGTGTTGCAATTTTCAATGTGATGATGGGTTTGCATGTTTGATGATTGTGATCTACGAGTTATGTGGTTGATGGACTAGCTACCCATTGGCTGTAGTGAGATAACTTGGATGTGGACTGTCTTTATCCATGAGGATTGATTCATTGTTGGTGCAAACTTATTAGCTGGCCTTGTCATTGGTCACTTGTGTTTTGATGTGATTGTTTTGAGATAAGAGGATGGATACTATAGATTACTTGAATAGTCGATTATGGGAACCTAAAGCAAGTGGTCATGATGCTTGGAGAGCTCGCATGTCACTTTTCAGTGGGAGCTCTAGCAATGACTATGGATTCATCACATGGTGGTGAATGGTCTTCTTTAGTGTTGCAAAAGGGTTCTTTCTCTTTTGTATGGACATTATTTGAAGATGTGCAACATCTTGGAACCATGGAGGATGGTTGGATTCTTTGGCTAAGGTGGTGGTGGTGCTTGACAGGTGATGTTGTTTTTTAAGTCTATTTGCTTTATGTCATGATATACTCTTTGTGCACTAGAGTTTTGGCATTGTGCATTGTACTTGAGACAATGGTGAAGTCACCTGAAGCATGGTATCTCCTAAGGGGATGTGTAGATCATGATGTCATGATAAGTTCCTGATTCAAATGATTGGAGCTTTGATAGTGGTCTGGTAATTCTTTGTGTATTGAGTTCTTTGATTATTTGCTTGATGCTTCATGATAGTGTAGTAATGCAGCTGAAGTTTAGCATGAGATGATCGGTTGCTAGTACTCATGGATACATGAAGAATAAGGTGAGGATGTCTTTCTCTTGTGAGACAAGTGTTGCTACTTGTTACTCTTGTTGAATTTTTTTTAGCAAAAAGTCTGAGAAGCCTACACCTTAGTTGAACGTGAGTTCAATAAGAGACATATGAGGAGATTTCTCTTGGATTAGTCATGATGGCTTGTATATCTTGAAGGAGTATTCTCGTTCCCACTCCTTGTCTTCTCGGCTGTCTATCTGAAAGGTATTTGGCCCATTATATTTTTCAGATGTGTTTAATGTTCACTTTCATGATATGGATCTTGAATTGTTGTTTAATGGTTCTGGAGGATTCATAGTGGAAGTTGTACAGTTTTGGTTTATCTCCTTGTTATTAATGAGAATTGGTAGGAGATGATGTATGGGCTAATTTCCTAAAATGGGAAATGATGTAGTTTGGTCTTCTTTGAGAGGTTTACATCCATGTTTTTAAAGTTGGTTTGATCTTGGTGATTGAACGAATGGATGTTGTTAAGGTTTTTCTTTTGGGATGTGAAGGAGATCATTCTTGACACAGCTGGCTGTTAGAAGTGTATGTAGGAGGATGTTCTATAGGAAGATGATGCGCATAGTTTCTCTCTATGGCCGTGAAGGTTTGTGGTGAGAGAAATGTTTCTTGTAGCAGTTCGTTGCAGGTTGTGCATGTCATTGTGGATATTTCCCTGGTACTACATGGCTACATTTTCTATGTGCTGTTATTGGTAGACTTGTGATGCTTTTTGATCTTTCAGATCTAGATTACTCAGGCAGTGGGAGTTTATGTATGTGTCTTGTCGTCTTAGATTGGTTGGCACTTGGAGCTTGTATTTGATGTTGATGAGTTGGTTCTAATTTGGCATAAGTTTACTAATGTTGATACTGTTGAGGTATGTGAGATTGGATGGTATAGCACAAGTTGTGGGTGCTATTTTCAGTCGCGTGGGTTAATCAGTTGGATGGAAGCAGTTAGTCTAATTATTGTTCTAACTGGTGTTGTTTATCTTGTTTCTAGAGAATGACTTCAGTGTTGTGTTTTGTTTGAATCTTTGAAGTTGATATTGCTTCTGTATAGCATTTGAGCATAGTGAAGTGGTAGCAGTATCTTGTTGAAGATATCATTGGGATCGTTTGCTTGTGTTTGTTGGAATGGTGCTTATTCACCTTGGTGATGTATCTTTCTTCCACACGTGGAAGATGATAGGATTGTTGCTTGAATGGTGGACATATTGGATGTTGGAGCAGAGTTCTTGATAGAGCATGAGAGCATGTTTGAGGTCTATTTGGTTTCCTGGGAGGCTGTGGTCGGTTGAATTTTGGTTGCTTTGTTGGATAGTAAGTTGCAGTTGGATGCCTGGTCTTTGTTACAAATTGTCTAATGGATTGTTATCTGTGGAATCATGTTGATCGGGTGTCTTGAGTGTTGCAGGGTTTGAACTGGTGGAGCTAGTGTGATCTTAGTTCCTGGTTGCTTTGGAGGTGTCTATGTGATCTTCGTCAAGTGGGAGATTGTTTGAATCATGTGCCTCAATCTCACAGGTTGTAACCTTTGGAAGAGCAAAGTCGGTATGACATTCCTATTGTCTGGCCGACTGGTAGTTTAACCTTGTGTATTGCTCATGTCGCTGAGACAATACTTATATCTTGCTGAATGGACCTAACGCTATGACATGGAGACTCGGTGAGATCTCTTACCGATATGGAATGTCTCGCTGACAGAAGGGTTTGTTATCGGGTGCCTAGCATATGTCGGGGAGACTCATGGCAACTAGATCATCGGGGTAACTCAAGTGTGTCGGTATGTTGTCCTAGCAACAAGGAAGAGTCTCATCGACGGTCAACTCAGAGTAACTCAAGGGTTCGATAGGAATTCTTGGCAACCGGGAGAATTCTCACCCATAAGTAGGAGTCATCGAGGTGACTTGAACTCTCGGGAAGATCTCTTGGCGACTGGGGAATGTCTCACCGACGTATACACTTGGGGTAGCTCAAAGGTCTCGGTGTGAAGTCTCAGTGATGAAGGATTGTCTTGGTGACAATGTAATACACAAGGTTAAATTGCTAGTTGGCTAGACAACAGGAATGTCATACCAACTTTTCTCTTCCAAAGGTTATAGCCTATGAGATTGAGGCACATGATTCGAACACTTAGAAACCATATGTTTTATTGAAAGTAGCACTTGGAAAACACTCCAATACTTGACAACTATTGAAACAAGCCTAATATACCCTACTCATGCTCAATCTAACATAAAATAATGCTGCCCAACTCAGAAACTCAATTTCAGTCACCAAAAGCTCAATTTTGTTAAGGAAAACTCAACATTTCCTCATTTGGTTTGAAACCCAATCCAAGATCATCCTCCATTCAAGTTTATCATGGCCTTTTATAATGTTTCCCTCTTAAAAAAAACCACTTCAACTTCAAAAACTGACATTTGAAAGAGGTGACCATTGGTCTCCATCTTTAATAGACTTTTACAACCCTTCACTATTAGTTAATTTGACTTAGCACTTTTTGCACAGGTAAAATTATTCGTCATGCCGAAGAAACAGACTATTAAAAGGAAAAAACTAATAGATGATCAGCTCAAAGCCTTTAGAGATAAAGAGAAAAAATAGATGAGGGAATATCGTGAAAAGCATAAATTGGGAACAATTGACGAAAACAAGCCAGTTGAAGAGGAACCTCAACCATCAAAAAGAGAAAAGAAATTGGCAGCACAAAGGGTACAAATGTGAAAGAGTCATGCTAGGGGAGATGTAGATACTATAGTTGGAGAAAAACCCTCTACCACAAGTGAATACGAAGGGACACCATTAAGCACAAGCGAATATGGAGGGACACCATCTACCACAAGTGAGTATGGTTGGACACCATCCACCACACCTGAAGTTGAGAGTACATCATCACTCAGATTTGACAAAAAAGGTATGCCATCATCCCCATGTGAACCTCAAGGTCTGTATTCTATTCCACCCTCAATTGAAGGTACGCAATCTAGCCCACCTCAGTTAAATATTAATGAAATTGCTAATGTTGAGATGTATGTACCGAAGAGAACACCACCTAGAATTTTGCGTAGAAAGCCAAATTTTTTTATTAATATTGATGAGGATATTTTATAGCAAATGGAAGGTAAGATTCCAGAACACACTTGTAGAAGATATGCT
This sequence comes from Sequoia sempervirens, assembly GCA_007258455.2. Taxonomy (NCBI): domain Eukaryota; kingdom Viridiplantae; phylum Streptophyta; class Pinopsida; order Cupressales; family Cupressaceae; genus Sequoia; species Sequoia sempervirens. The sequence goes on along the minus strand of VDFB02373365.1, from coordinate 128,795,929 downwards.
AATAAGATTTGGAAAATGTTCTTTGAAAGGTTAAATGAGATCATAAGATGTCAACTATTTGTTCAAATGATGTGGGGTTTAAAGTACAGAAACATCATGAAGACTCTTGGGTTGAGAAAATCAAATGCATCAAGTGAAAACACTATTGTAAAGAATCTAATGGATGCTTATGAGAGTGTGGGTAAGATCTCGCACTCAAAGGATAGTAATGTCACTCAACGTGTCATTACATTGACTTTGGTAAGCTATCAAACAAAGAGATCTCATTAAAAATACAAGTGAACAAATGGGAATTAGTAGAAAAACTTTATCAAAAGCCTTTCAAAGGCGGCAAAGAATTGAGGGCACCGATTCAAATGAATTATGGGCATTCTCGGGAAGACTGCCACATAAAGATAAAAAAGTTGTTGAAGAATTGAGAACACTAATTGAAGATTATTGGAAGAATAATACAAGGCCATCTTCGAATCAAAGGGATGTCGTAAGAAGGAGAATCGGTAGTTGGAACCATGAGCCACATCCAAAGCATTTTTTGGATATGACTCAAACCAAAAATTTTCATAAATTTCAAAATGCTTATCCTCAAATTAGTATTTCTCAAAGATTTTTTGAAATGCTTAAACTTTTTATGTCAAGATAAATCACACATGCACTACTTGTTGTTGTAGACTACATATTGAATTTGCTAACCATTATGATGTTTATCGTTCTATATGTTTAGATTTGCATACTAATGATGTTTTGCAAGATTGTGGCATAGAAGCCCCACCAAAATCTTCAAGAGAGTTCTTATCAAAAAATTTATGTCAAATAGAGGATGGCCAAATATTCTACAAGACAACATGCTAGGATGGTTCATGCAAGCGTTGTGGTGGCTTGCAATGAATACCAAGATGTCAACATATGGAAAGTACAAATGAGGTGGAACATAAACTAGTAGATTTCAGGAAGTATAAAACAGTGGCATACACTACAAAAGATGGGTCTCAAGCAAAAAGGTGTGATTTGGTTATTTAGAAGATTCTAGTGTATCAGTTTATGTCCATGTTTTGTGAGAATCTAGTGTATGAGTATGCAAGGAATACCCATAGAGCCCGATGGCTAGACACACAATTCAAGCTATGCAAGGACACCTTTCTAGTTGGAAGCATAGTATCAGTGGTTGACTTTGTAGAGAACTACACTCTACAACCACAGTGTGAGATGCAGTCACAGTATTACAACTCCACACAGGTTTCGATATTTGTGCACATAGCATTCATTAATGCAATTTATAGTACAAAGGACCAAAGGAAGGTATTGAGGGAGTATCACTTTTATATTAGTGATGATCACACACATTCTCCAGATTTCATGAAAAGTTGCTTCCAGATGTTCTATAGTGATTTGGCTCAGAGGGGCATAGCATACGATCGACATATAATATGGTCGGATAACTATGCAGCACAGTTCAAGAATGTGTGCATGTTCTATTGGTTATGCAGGATGCATCTCACTATAGGTGTTCAACATATGTGGAACTTTTGTGAGGTCAGGCATGGAAAGGGGGAGCATAATGGTGCAAGAGCATGCATGAAAAGAGCATTAGCATGAGAAGAGTTAAAGTATAAAGACAGTGCAAAGTTGACAAATGCAAGTTCAATCGTTGAGTGGTGTAATGCTTCGATGGGTCCAGGTAATGAAGGTATGTCTTTAGTTCATAGATTTTTTTGGTTGATGGATGATACTAACATTGCACCATATTAGGATTGTTGTACACTAACAGGATCGAGTGAGCTACACTCTTTCCTTAGCTCAAATGTAGGTTCATGGAGTATCAATACACATAAGATGGCATACTTTTTTTCTTCATGTACAATGCAAGCCTATAATGATTGTGAGTCAGGGGAGTGAGTTGACAAATGGTTGATAAGTTATCTTAGCCCACTTCACACATATCACCCTCCAACGGCATTGGAACTAACACAGATGGAATCATCAGTCGACTTTGACAACGTATTAGATCTAGTTCAACTAGGTAATATATCTACTTGCTTAGTTTTTGAAATTCCATATTGTTATCTTACTTTGTACTATATTCGTAATGTTGAATAATTTCAAGTGATTTTCTACACATATCATGTATCAAAACATTAAGCATGCATTCTTCCAGCTAGTGGTACAAATGATTAAATCCCAGAGACGATCTGTAGCAATGAAAGAGTTTGAAAAGGTAGGCAGAGCAACACTAGTGACTCAAGAGAAACTTCAGGCTTCAAAAACAAAGTCAATTAGGCTGGAAGACATGTGGATCGGGCCAAAATTTGGTGGAAGAGGAAGAAAGATGACTAGAACTATGGAGGCCCACCATACTAGATTTTGGTATTTAACCATGAGAGTAGATGAGAGAGCTTATATCATGTATCAAAACATTAAGCATGCATTCTTCCAGCCAACAGAGAAGGAGATGATTAATTTGCTTCATTTTCATTTGCATAACCATATCAAGGCATGGGAACTAAGAAGACCAAGGATGTTGAATTTTATGTGGAGGTAATGGATGTGGTCCAAACTTTAGGAGGGGCAAGAAGGTCAATTTAATATTGTTAACCTTGAGAGAGTATGACTTGGGAAAAAGGCATTTGATATGGCTATTATTTTGAAAGACTTCAAGAAGGATGTACTCCGCATTGAATCCATTCCTCAATATTCACTTGATGGCATGAAGGAATGGATGGACTCCATGGATATAAAGTATTATGAAAGCATAATGGACTTGAACTGGTGGCCAATTTATTGAAGATGGTGGTTGGGAATTTTTTAATATGGAAGCTAATGATTTTGATTCTAATAATTCAAAAGAGTTAGACGAAGGATATATGAGTTCCCTCTAATGTAGAAGAGGAATTAGAATTATATTTTATGTAGCCACCATCAAGAGTGTTACAAGCCAACAAGATGGAGGGAATTCTTATATAAGGATAATTTTCAATGTTGTAAGTACCAGCTTTAATACCAACTACAATGGCAACATTGAAATTCCCTAGCATTATTTATGTTGAGGAAATTTCATTTAGATGCAAGGATTCAAAGCACATAAACCACATGTGGTACAAATGATTAAATCCTAGAGATGATCTGTAGCAATGAAAGAGTCTGAAAAGGCAGACAAAGCAACACTGGTGACTCAGGAGAAACTTTAGCTTTAAAAAACAAAGTCAATTAGGCTAGAAGACGTGCGGATCGAGCCAACATTTGGTGAAAGAGGAAGAAAGATGTCTGGAACTCTAGAGGCCCACCATACTAGATTTTGATATTCAACCATGAGAGTAGATGAGAGAGCTAATATCATGTATCAAAACATTAGGCATACATTCTTCTAGCTAGCAGAGAAGGAGATGATTACTTTGCTTCATTTTCATTTGCATAACCATATCAAGGCATGGGAACCAAGAAGACCAATGATGTTGAGTTTTATGTGGAGTTAATGGATGTGTTCCAAACTTTAGGAAGGACAAGAAGGCCAATGTATGATTGGTGCAGGAGCACCATTCAGTAGGTTTTGTTCATCAAGGCAAATAAGGAGTAGAATATAGGATTTTGAGTTTTGTATTAAAATAAGGTCTATGAGACCATTCTATTATGTAATTAGTCATATTTGAGCTGTGTTAGGTGTTTAGGAGGTTGGGTTTTTCAAAAAGTGCAAAATGTTTTAAAATTGCAAAAATGTGCAAAATTTGCAAACTCAAACATTGTAAAATTGCAAAATTTGTATTATGGAGGGAATGTGAAGAGTCAAACCAGTTCAAAGGTTAGTTAGTAAGGTGAATCAATTTTTAATTTGTGGGAAAGAGTTTAAAAACATGGAGAACTCGAATTGAAGGTTGGATTTTGTGATTTGAAGAAGCAAAAACAATAAAAACTCAGAATTTTCTATATTTTCAGTTGTAGCAGCAGATTGTATAGCCTGTATTTCAATTAGTTGATCCAGATTTTTTGGTATTTGCATAGTAGATGGAGTTACCTTTCTTTTGAATCCATTTAGAAGGTTTTCCATAATGTTTTGTGCATTTTATCATCAATTTCCTAAAACTAGCCTGAACTTGTACATTTGAAGGTTTTGAGTAAATAAAAAAGGATTTTTGATCCATTCCTCTTTTTGTAGCCTATGTAACTTGAGGAATGGGTCTGCACTAACATTATTAAGGTGTGGTAATGATGTTTTAGTGTTGGGGAGGTTTGAAAGTGAGATGGGTGTGAAACCCATGTGTGTAAAAGTGAGTTTTCTTTAAGAAAAATGGTGGTTTTGAATAGTCAAATTGTGTTTTTGTGTAGGGAAGCATTATTTTATGATTGTTTGAGCTTGTGCAGGGTATCAAAAACTTGTTTGAGTAATTTTTAGGTTGTGGTTAGCTTTGGAAGTATCATTTTCAATAAGCCCCTAAGGTTTAGGCTACAATAGAGGGTTTTGTGGTTTACCCATTGTACAGTGGTATAACTGAGATCTGATTGTGGATTTTGAAGTTTTGACACCTTAGAATTGCTGCCCCAAGAGTTGGTAAGGTTTGGATAAGTTTAGAGTATAGACCCATTGTTCAACTGGATCGATCCCTTAAGGGTCCAAAGGGAAAAATGGCTGAAAAATTCAATATGAGGTTACTCAGACACCGTGATGCTTAGAAACTTCTCGCCTAATCCTTTGGGATCATATTGGGCCCCTCTAAAATAACCTCTCTCATTTTTCATTATCTCAAAGTGGTATTCCCGTGGTGTCTAGTTTTTAGTTGATGGAAAAAGTGTCAAATGCAAGCAGTGGAGAGTTGCAAGGTGGTACAACTTTTTTTTTTCAACTCATGTGACCAAAAAAACTATTCCAATGCATTCAAAGATGCATGTTTATGCTATGCATGGTCCTCTTTCACACTCAAACACACATAATCGCTTTGAGCTACGTTCAACTAGATCGATCCCTTAAGGGTCAAAAGGGAAAAATGGCTGCAAACTTCAGCATTAGGTTACTCAGACACTGTGATGCTTATAAACTTCTTATCTAATTCTATGGGATATTGTTGGGTCCTCTACAATAACCTCTATCAGTTTTGGTTATCTCGGAGTGGATTTCCTGTGGTGTCTAGTTTTCAGTTGATAGAAAAAGTGTCAAATGGAAGCAGTCGAAAGTTGCAAAGTTTTGCAACTTTTGTTCTGCAACTCGTGTGATCAAATGAATAGTTCCAACGCATTTGAATAGGCATGTTTACACTAGGCATGGTCCTCTTTCACACCCAAACACACAGAATTGCTCTGAGCTATGTTCAACCAGATCGATCCCTTAAGGGTCCAAAGGGAAAAATGACTGAAAACTTTAGCATGAGGTTATTCAGACACCATGATGATTAGAAACTTCTCATCTAATCCTATGGGATTGTGTTGGGCCCCTCTACAATAACCTCTCTCAGTTTTTGTTATCTCAGAGTGGTTTTCCCATGGTATCCAATTTTTAGTTGATGAAAAAGGTGTCAAATGGAAGTAGTGGGAAGTTGCAAAGTGGTGCAACTTTCATTCTGCAACTTGTGTGACTAAACTGACTGTTCCAACACATTCAAATAGGCATTTTTATGCTATGAATAGTCCTCTTTCCCACCCAACCATGCGGAATCGCTCCGAGCTATGTTCAACCAGGTCGATCCCTTAAGGGTCCAAAGAGAAAAATGGCTGCAAACTTTAGCATGAGGTTACTCGAACACCATGACGCTTAGAAATTTCTCGTTTAATCTCATGGGATCATGTTGGGCCCCTCTATAATAACTCTCTCAATTTTGGTTATCTCAGAGTGGTTTTCCTGTGGTGTCTAGTTTTCAGTTGATAGAAAAAGTGTCAAATGAAAGCAGTGGAAAGTTGCAAAGTGGTGCAACTTTCATTCTGCAACTCGTGTGACCAAACAGACTATTCCAACACATCTAAATAGGCATTTTTACACTAGGCATGGTCCTCTTTCACACGCAAACATGCAGAATCACTCTGAGCTATGTTCAACGAGATCAATTCCTTAAGGGTCCAAAGGGAAAAATGGCTACAAACTTCAACATGAGGTTACTCAGAAACCATGACGCTTAGAAACTTCTTGTCTAATCCCATGGGATCATGTTGGGCCCCTCTACAATAACCTCTCTCAGTTTTCGTTATCTCAGAGTGGTTTTCCTGTGGTGTCCAATTTTTAGTTGATGGAAAAAGCGTCAAATGGAAGCAGTGGAAAGTTCCAAATTGGTGCAACTTTCGTTATGCAACTCATGTGACCAAATGGACTATTCCAAAACATTTGAATAGGCATGTTCACATTAGGCATGGTCCTCTTTCTCACCCAAACATTTGGAATCACTCTAAGCTACGTTCAACCGGATCGATCCCTTAAGGGTTTGAGTGTAGTATGTTGAAATAGGCCATTCCACCTATTGTTTAAGCTGTTTCTTGGTGATATGGGCATGATATAAGTAGGATAGGGAGTAGGAATAATAAAATAGCATTAGTAAGGGCATTGGAAGAGATTACTAACGTTGCCCCTGTTGAAAATTCAAAATTGAGGCCCCTTAAAAGCAAGGCTAGAAGAGGTGAAAAAAAGAAATTGCTTGAAAATAAGTTAGAATAGGTTGGAAATAAGGTGAAATTGTGGAGTTTGATGTGTTCAAAAGGTTTGCAAGGACAGGGGAGGTCAAAAATATGTTATGGCATGACATGCCCTAGTTGGGAAAATAGGGGTTTTGAATGAAAAAGAGAGGTTTGAGGGAGTAAACGTGGGTAAAGTCAAGGGGCAACATAATTTGGTGGTAAATTAAGTTTGTGTAGGAAAAATGAAGAGTGTTGGAATAGGTTTTGATGTTCAAGTTTGGGGGTTCAGTTTGCCGGTTTGGCCAAAAAAATTTGGAGGGGGTTCAGTTCGTTTTGGGTTAGTTGGTACAAAAAACATGTGAAAACAAAATATATATCTATGCAACCTAGAAGCATGAATTAGGATTAGAATATCACATATCATCATATAAACAACAAAACCACCATAAACTTGAATGTCATTTAAAACAACAAAATTGCCAAAAAAAAAAGTGTTTATACCTACAAAAAATTGTGAATAAAATCACACTAATTTTTGCGTGAAAAAAAACCATGAGACCATAGCTTGTTGCTTACTATTATGCTTTGATATATTTTTTCCAAGCATCCATAGCTTGTTCGAAAGTAATTTTTTTAGGCTTTTAGCCATAGTAGCTAGGCAGTGAATTGTTTGATAAAATGCTTGGTAGACATGTATGAAAAATGTGGTAATACAGACAAGGCAGTGAACTGTTTGAAAAAATGCCTCAAAGAAATGCGGTTTCATGGTGATGGAATGGCATGACGAATTCCATGACAAGAAAATTTCTATGGATTTTCATGGCATTCCATCACCATTGGGACCACATTTCTTTGAGGCTTTTTTTTAAACAGTTCATTTCCTTGTCTATGCTATTGCTTATTATTATGCTTTGATAGATTTTTTCCAAGCATCCATAGCTTGTTTGGAAGCACCTATTTTAGGCTTTTAGCCATAGCAGCAAGGAGGTGAACTGCTTGATAAATTTTTGGCAGAAACATGTATGAAAATGTGTAGCATAGATTGAGGCAGCGGAATAATTGAGTGCCTCTTTAAAGAAATGTGGTCTCATGGTGATGGAATGTCGTGAAAATCCATAGCACCGCTTGTCATGGCATTCCATCACCATGAGACTAAATTTTGAGGTATTTTTCAAATAGGTTCATTGCCTTGTCTATGCTATTGCTTACTATTATGCTATGATAGATTTTTTCCAAGCATCCATAGCTTGTTTGAAAGCACCTTATTTTAGGCTTTTAGCCATAGCAAAGAAGGCAATGAACTATTTGATAAAACGCTTTGATAGACATGTATGAAAATGTGTTAGTATAGACAAGGCAAAGGAACTCTTTAAAAAATGCCTCTTAAAGAAATTAGGTCTTCGATAGGATGGAAACGCCAAGATAATCAGCTTTTTGATTTTCATAAGATTCCATCACCATGAGACCTCATTTCTTTGAGGCATTTTTTCAAAGAGTTCATCACAAGGTCTATGATATTGCTTTACTATTATGCTTTTGATAGATTTTTCCAAGCATCCATAGCTTGTTCGAAAAGCATCTTGTTCTGTGCTTTCAGCCATAGCAACAAGGCGTTGAACTATTTGAAAAAATTCTTTGGTAGACATGTATCAAAAATGTGGTAGTATAGACAAGGCAGGAATTGTTTGAAAAATGCCTCAAAGAAATGTGGTCTCATAGAATTCCATGACAAGCAAATGCAATTGGCAGTCAAGCCCTAGTTATTAGTTATCCAATGTGAAGTAATTGCATAACTGCTTAGGTTGACATTGTAAAAACTATATTGTAATTGAAATTTTGTCATCTATCAACATCTAGTTATTAGTTATGCAATGTGAAGCAATGCTTTGAGTTTGAAAGATGTGCAATGCAATGTAATCAACTATATGAATATAAACTACAAAAATCTAGTTTTTACAATTTATTAGTTAAACTATTTATTTTATTTGCTCTCTATACTTATGCTATGGAAATGCCTTTTAAATTTTAAACATTCTTTTATCTCTTGTTCTACTCTTTTTACCTTTTTTAAATCTAATTTTTTTCCGATTTTTTCAAAAAATCTTATACTTTTGGTTTTCCAAAATTTTCCCCAAAATATTTTTGCTGCTATGGTATAAACACATATGTTTTTTTAATATCAAGGATACTTTTTGAAACTTCCATGCATTGCTAATCTAAAAGGAAAAGTCTTTTGCCTAATTTGTATGTAGCCATGCTTTTGACATTGTCAAAAAGAGAAAAAATTCCTAAATGATGCAAAGGCATGGCCAAGTAGTTCTAACTCTTTGCATGAGAGAAGAGAGATGTTGGAGAGTACATCAAGTCAATGAGAACAAAAGTGTAATGTCTTTTAGTTTGTAGTATTCCTCTGTTTCTCTACAGATGTGTCATAAATTCTCAGTTCAAATATGAACACCAAATATCGATAAAAAAGATTTGTATTAACTAAATAGCCATGTACGCATACATCAATATATGTTGATATAAGTATAAAATATAGTTACAAAATAGCCATATAGGCTTACGAGAATGCCATATAGGCATACAATGTCAAATATATCCAATACAAAATATGTACAAAATTGTCATGTCTAGGCATACAACAAAGGCTCTGGAATCAAAATTCATTTCTCTCCATGCTCTGGAAATAAATTATTTCCCTTTGTTTGGCGATCCGATGGAAATCGTCCATCACTGTTTCTTTTGTGCTTGAGGAGTGCTTCTGCTGCTCCTCCTAGAGTTTAGCTCTTGGTGAAGTTTTAACTGTTACAATAAGAAGTAAAGACATTAATATATAGAAATTACATTATAAAAAATGATATATTTAACAAAATAATCACTTACGGCCATCTCACGATCACTCTCCACGATGGAAATATTTGCACGTCGATGCTAAGGCATGCTCAATCCCTGTATAAACCATCCAAATAGGAATTAAACTATGAATCAATAATGGTTTGATTTTTCACTAGAACTAACATCTATAGCAATGAATGTAAATTGAAATTTAGTAATTTGCCTCATACCTCCCCTATCAGAGCCATTGAGGATTGTATAGCGGATGAAACACCGATATCCATTTCCCTAGTAATATTTGGAGGTGTTTCCACAACCAACATCTAAAAATAAAACAACAAATTATTCAATCACAAAAAAGTTACAATAGCGATCCACGTCACATGACTTATAATGTATGAGATCTAATGAACAAAATTTTGAGTACAAGTATTAAACTGTATATTTCTGATTATCATGCTTACTATTTTCCCTATCCATATCTTGTTCGAAAGGATGTGTTTTTAGGCTTTTACCCATAGCAGCAAGCTACTGAACCATTTGATTAAATGCTTTCGTAGACATTTATGATAACTATAGTGGCATAGAGAAGGTAGTGAATATTTTGAAAAAATACCTCAAAAGAAATGGGGTCTCGTGGTGATGGCATGCCATTACAAACAAATGTGTGTCATGGCATTCCATCACCATAAGACCACATTTCTTCCAGGCATTTTTTCAAAAAATTTATTGCCTTCTCTATGGTATTATTGCTTACTATTATGCTTTGATAGATATTTTTCCAAGCATCCATATAGTTTGTTGGAAAGCAAGTCTATTTTAGGCTTTTAGCCATAGCAAAAACTACAAGGAAGTGATTAGTTTGATAAAATGCTTTGGTGAACATGTATGAAAAATGTGGTATCATAGGAAAGGTGGTGAGCAGTTTGAAGAAATACCTTGAAGAAATGTGGTCTCATGTGGTGATGGAATGGAATTCCATCACCATGAGACCGCATTTCTTCGAGGGATTTTTTCAAACTACTAACTGGTATAGGAGCACCTAGGTTACTAGTTGCCTCTCATAGGAAATTTTTTGTCTAGATTGAATGCCCATTTGTAAATTCATGTAAAGGTCATATAAAGACCTACTTCATTGTATTTAAGGTCCTTAGGTGGTCACAAAAAATAAATATATTTCCAAATGTTGCTAAAGATGGGAAAAACTGTAAAAGGAAAAGAAGCATGGAATATTAAAATTCACAAGGAAGTTTAGGTAGTTTCACTCTATGAGGGAGATTCAAAATGAAATTATTTGATTGGGAATATATATAAAAGCATGTAAAAGGCAGGCATAAGAACATATTTTGTATTATTGAATCATTTTCAATAAATAAAGTTCCTTGTTCTTGTTTTCACTGTGTTTCATTCTTGAATTTAGTTCTTGCACGGGCTATATATTTGTTTGTTCACTTTATGCAAGGTGTTAACAATCATCTAGTGATGTTTTGAAGAGTTACCATCAAATTTAAAATCCAAGGTTTTTGTGGTCTGTCAGATTAACCAGTCAAGGGTTTTGAGGGTCATTTAAGGCTTGAATTCACCATCCCACCAATGTAGATTTAGGAGATTGGTGGGATGGAATGTATAGAAGGTTTTTAGAATGTTTTAAGCAATTTTTGAGTGTACAAGAATAGGGAAATCAAGAAATCTCTAATTGGTTGTTGAATCATATGTAGGAAATACAAAGTTTCCTTCATGGAAAGCATGGTTTTAGGGTGGTGTTCAATGCAAAAGAATGCATGAAGGTGGCTGGTGAGTTTCTAAAGATTATGCAAGCTATTTCCATGGTGCTTGTGGTGGTGGCAGGAGTATTTAAGGTTTGTAAGTACCTTATACAATAAACCACCCTCCTTTGTAGGGCTTGATTTGTGCATAGAATAGGGGTTTTTTGGAACAGTCATTTATGGAGCCTTTCTGTCACTAAAAATGTTTGATTAGAATTCCATTTTGTGACATGATGAATGACTATTTTCAGTCCTTTGGTATTTTGGTGATAAACTATGAGCATTTTATTTGTAATTTAGGCCTAAATTAGTAGCCCTTTCTAGGGAACAATTCAAGAATCTGGTAATTTATTTATGACAAGCTATTGAGAACTTTTGATATATTATGATGTGTTAAAAAAGGCTCTTGAATGTAAATTGGGAATGTGGATATACAAAGTGAATGGAAAGGAATCACACAATTAAAGGATATGTGACCTACAAGCAAAATGGTGGTAAGACTGTAAAAGTGTGTAATTCTATAAATACGGAGATTTAAATGTTTATTTTGGCATAGAACCATCAATGTGAAGATATCAAAGGTGTGTGACTGGTTTGGTGAAGGCCTTGAGGCCAAACATGATGATTTGATATGCTGTAGCAATATGCCCCTAGGTGGAAATGGTAATTTGACTACATAAGAACTTATGAATTTGAGAAATTAGTATTATGTGGATATGAACCAGGTTTGTTTCAGTCAAAAACATGATGTGACTAATGTATAGGAAGTTAGAAGAAATGTTTGAGGTGTAAATGGTTGATTGTAGTATCTTGGTCTTGAGGAACTAGTTGGTAAAAGTGAAAATTTGGTGAGTTGTTTAAGGAATTGAAAGATTCAGAGCTCTTTATCAAGTTTTTGCTTTGAATTCAGATAAATTGATGATGACAAAGGTGTGTTAGGATCTGATGGATATAGGTTGTAACATGAAAGATTGGTTTTTGGTTATTTTTTCTAGGTAAATCAAATTGAGTGGAAGGGTGCCTTGATGAATGATGAAAGAGTGGATTGTTTACTGACTCTAATTAGGTTTCTTGTGCATGGATCAGTCATTTTTTTTTATAAATAAGATGTTTGAAGCTTGAGGATGATAAGAAGAAGTATTGAAATGAGTTGGCTTGTTGTTGCCTTGTGATTTGCAAATGAAACAATGTGATTTTTGATGAAAAGAGAAAGAAATTTTAGTTGCTTATTCAATTTGATCTTCTCCTGATTCAATTGGGTCAGATGTTGGTGCAGGAGCACCTAGGTCATCAAATACTTTTCAATTTTGCAAAAGGGATGAGTGTTCAAATTTGTATTGAGTCAATCACAAAAGGTCATGGAAAAATGATGTAAATCATGTTCAAGGTCATATGAGGTCTTATTTGAATGTATTTAAGGTTATGGGTAAGTTCTAGGTAGTCAAAGTGGGAAAATGCAAACAATGCAATAATGTAATATTGTTAAAAGTTGTTAAATTGACAAAAACAAGGATATCAGGCATATTAAGGGTTAAAATGGGTAGTTTCAATTGATGGAAAGACAGTTATGGAAAAGGAAATATCTTTAAAAGGCATGTAAAGGCGAGAAAAAGTAGAAGTTTGTGTTCTTGTAATTAGATTTTGAAATAAAAATTCCCCGTTTTTGAGTTTGCAGCATTACTTCATTGTTTTGTTTTCTTGTGTTGGTAATTTAGGAACACCCAAAGTTAAATAATAGTGTGAATACATGTAAAGAGGAGTTATTTTCCAGTTTCAAGAGTTGGAAGGTTAGTTTTAGGAAACAAAAGAATAAAAGGCAGTTTTCAGTGCCTGACAAAGTCCTTTTAAAAGCAAGTTTGAGAGTCCAATAGGGTTTTTCTTCACTACACCATTGTAGGTCAAGTAAATTGGTGGAGTAGGTTAATGTTAGGATGTTTTACATGTTTTTATGATTGTAAGTGCATGGAAAAGAAAGAATACCATGGTGGAGTTGCTGCTACACTGGAAAATAAAGGATTTTCCTACACAAAGTGATGCTACAGTCATGGGTCATGAATAAATAAATCTTGCAAAGGCTTGGAAATGATGTAGAAGGTCTTGGAAGACATAAAAAATTATTTTCTAGGTGGTGGCCAAAGAAATAGAGGCTTGCAAGAGTATTTTTCACAAAACCCTCCTTGATTTGTGCTTTTACACCCTATAAACGAGGTTTTATTGGATCATAACATTTTAATGGTTTTCAGTCCCTATAAATGGTGAAATATTGAGTTATAAGACATGCTTGAAGACTTTTTTGAGGTTTTGAGTGATTTGGAATGGTTTTGAAGGGGTCTCCTTTGTAAAACAGGCCTAATCTACTTGCCTTTCTTCAGAGGATAGTCTGAAATCTAATGATTTTCTTTATGTCAAACATCTCAGAACTTTGATATGTTGTGATGTGCTAGAAAGTGTTTCTAAATGTGCATTGAGTTTCTTAATACGATTTGATATGGGAATGTAACTACCCAATTCAATGGTTGACAGACCTACTAGAGGAATATGATATTGTCTGATCAAAACAAAGATGTTTGTTTAAACAGTGGAAAGGATGATATTGAGTGCTTGGTTACTATAAAACTAATGATATGATTAATGTTAATAAATTTGGTTAAGGTGTATAAGACAGGTTTGGTGACTTGATGGTTGGATGGGTGAGTATTATGAAGCCTTTTGAGCAAATTGGTGATTAACCACAAGATGATAATCAAGATTTTGTTGTAGCAGGAGTTTTTAACCTGTAAATAGACTACTGCAGTCAAACTATGGTGAGTATAATGCTTCATAATGGACTGATAATAGTGAGGTATGGTTTAGTTGATTTGTTGCCTTGGTGAATAAATGAAAGGATGAATTGTTCAAGTGTCAATAATCAGGTTTATGTTGTTTTTATGGTGGCTGAGAATGATGTGAATCTAATTGATTAAGTCAACGTTTTCTAATATGGTTTTTTATTTGAATGAGTCAACTGGAATACTGATTAGTGGAATGATGAATTATGGCCTATGGAAGGGCTAAGAGAATTTGAGTGGATTTTGGTTGAATGAAAAGTAGATTTTTGATGAAATTATATTTGATCTTCTCTTGATTCTATTTGGGATTGAAATCCCTTGAAGAAATAATGTTGATGGTGTTTTTTGGATGCTCTGCATCAGATGTACCCTAATGATTGAGTGTTTTGATATGATGTTCTGCATCACTAACTACCTTGTCTATGCTATTGCTTACTATTATGGTTTCATAGATTTTTTCCAAGTATCCATAGTTTGTCATGTTGGTGCACCTTTGCAAGCACATGCCTCCATGTGAAGTAATTGCATCGTGCTACTTATGTTGACTTTCTAAACAACTATATTGTATAGTTGAAATTTTGTCATCTATCAACATCTAGTTATTAGTTATGGAATTTGAAGTAATGCTTTGAGTTTGAATGATGTGTAATGTAACATAACCAACAATATGAATATAAACTACACAAATCTATTAAGTATAATTCATTAGTTAAGTTCTCTTTATTCTATTACCTCCATGTATGTTTGAGTAAATCCACTGGCACTAGGAGGTGTTTGCTTGAAACCTCCAATATTAGCCTATTTAACATCCAAAATCACATATTAAAATACCATTCGTAAGACAATGCTATTAACATGTAGTAAATTTATAATTGTTTACTAGTTACATACCCCACTGATAGGTGTACTGTAGAAATAAGTAGGTGGAGGACTGGTGTATCCAGTCTCAACACTATGACCCTACAATTTTATTAAAATAATAAAACTAAATTAGTTAATCTTGCATTTAAGAATAAAAATTTAATAAATTAAATTCAATGAACATGCTAACTTTTACCTAAATATCAATGCCATATGCATGATACAAAATGTCAGCCATCCTCTCCATCCTCGTAGACGCATACAGATCCTGTGTAGCAGCCTCCTGAGTGCCGATGGGGTCATATGAACAAGTCACCCTGCAAGATTGACACACATGGGTTCGAAGGCCACCACCCGAAGACTCCCCTAGATGGCGTTGTACAATAGGGCTAGTATGATGGATGACACTCCGGGTCAAAGTGTTTATCGCTTGCAATTTCTCTACGTCAACACTCTCCTTTGCAATGGCAAGCATAACAATGTGCTCACGAGGCATCCTAGCGAGAGGTCATCTCCCTTGCCGTGTAGTATTTGGTTGTGCATGGGGCCTATCCTAAGCCAACCCCCCACCTCTCCCCTGGAACTCCCTCATATCAAAATAATTTGGGATTTGGATCAATATGGACTCATTGTATAGTTTCCTAAGAAAATATTGGGGGACTTCACAATTGTTGCACGGTGGGTAATCAAAGACCAAGTACCACCTATCATAAAAATGGTTCCTAATCTCTTGGTGGTGGCACCAATGAATAGGAAACCTCTTCGCATTGAGGCTAAGATTTTGATGTGTTCTAGGGTCAGTGAATAAAGAGCACAAATCACCTTTAGTAATTTTTAAATCTTTTACTTTTTTATATGATAGTTTATCTGTATAATATGCCCTAGCTGCCTGCCTCCTATCTTGCCATCTAGTTATTTGTTGGGTAATTGAATCTACATTTTTAACATCTCTTTCATTGAATTTTCTAGGGTCATTCTTTTGTGGTTGAAGCATTTGGATCACTCAACCTACTGATAAAATCCTCAATTTGTTTTTGTTGTTCTCAATTTCACTCCTCAAATTTTGTTGAGTGTCAAGGAGGGTGTTGAGTGATTGGTGGGGGAGGTTGATTTTGTTGAGGATTTTCCTACTCTTCTTGTTGAGGATTTTGAGGATTTGTAGGATCATTTTGCATCTCCTACAAATTAAAAAAAAAATCAAATCTAACCTAAAACAAACAAAATCAACTTGAAACTAAGAAATTTAAAACAAATAGCAAACAATACTTACCTCCCACACCTCTTCATAGTCGTGGTGCCATCTTTGCAAAGAAAAAGCAACTATTGTTGATGAATTTTGTAGAATACCTCCACCTAGAAAACGAGCCTGAAAATGAGGTTTTTGGCCTCGGGCAGAGCAGCAAAACAAACAACAGAAAATGTATCACTTTCACTTCTTCTTTTTTCTTTTAAAATGACATAATGCGAGTGTGTTATAATGTGCTCACATTATGTCATTTTCAATATTTTTTTGGAATTGGACACAAAAGTGTAACCCAACTTCATGCACCCACCCTAAGGTTAAGTGGAGTTATTAACCCCCCTTTTAGGCCTTCATTTTGACACCTCTCGAGGATCTTTCTTGACAATCATAAATTAAATATCAAATTATTTCATTGGAAAAATTTAGTCCTGGTAAGTTGAGCCAGGATCCATTCGCCTTTGATGGTGAATGGGTCCTCTCTTAACATGACCCTCTTTTTCCAGTTGATCTGGAATGGGTTTTTGGCCTTCTTTCAATTCCCTGAAGCTCGGTCCTAGAAACTTAGCCAATGAGACCTTAATTTTTTAATTTCATTCTGGTGAGAATTTAATTGTGTTTCTTTCCAGATCTAACGTTGTCCTTATTTCTTTGAATTTTTGGGTTAATGTCCTAATTTAGTATAAATAAGGGGTTACTTTACATAGTTTCACCTGATATTTTCAAGAGAGCATCCTAATACTTTACAAGAGCATTATAGAACCTTTCAAAGGAATTCATAAAGAATTTAAAGGCAGATTTCAAGTGTTTATTGCAGCAATTCAAAGTCATATCATCATGTCAACGGTTTAATGCATTCATGTGTGTTGAGCTAAGAAGTTAATGTTGTATTGAGGATCCATTTGCAAGCATCATCCTACATCCAAGATCTACATTCTTCATGGCCACTCCATGATTGTTTGTAGATTTGATTCACAAGACAAAATCCAAGGTGATATCAATTGCATTATTTCATGTTCATGCTTCATTATCTTATTTCATCATTTGGTTTAATTACCTACAAGGGGTTTGAATGAGGCAAACCCCCATTAACTAACGAATCAACAATTTTTCTATCCTTGAGTATGTGATTGTAGATTTATAGGTTGAAGAGAAAGATTAACAAAATTGTCAAAGTTGCAAAGTTGTCATTCAAGGTGCAAGATCACAGAAAGAGCTCTATAGAACTGAATATTGCCTTCCAAAACTTGGTAACTCGGATTTCAAAAGTGCAAACATCAAAGTACAGGATCCTGAACTCAGTTTTACGAAACCCTAAAAGGACCCATTCACCCCTAAAGGCGAATGAGTCCTCCATGGCCCAAAAACAACTACTTTCTGGCTAGGTACATAGATTTTTTATGTTCTCAAATCATTCCTCATAATTGCTATAACAATTAGGGTTGATTTATGATTGTTATTTGCATCTTCTTTTGCATATTTTGAAGTGATTTTGGGCTTGGAAAATGTGTGATCCATCTCTCTTGTACACACATTAGGGTGGATCCCATTTCCCCCCAAATCATTTTTGGTGAACCTGACTTATTCAACATTGCACTTTTATGAATTTTGGAATCTTTCACTAAATTTCAAGTTAAAATCTTGTATTCATTACATTAGATTTGCATTGAACTAGGGTTTCTTCTTTTGCATTTAAATCTTGCATATCATATAGGGTTTAGATTTGCATTGTTTTACAATTCTTAAATTTGAAAACAAAAACAAAGCAGTCACATTTTGCATCTCATTTATATTTCATTCAATTACATTTGAAAATCAAAACAAAATTGCATTTCAAACTAGGTCTTGCATTTCATCTTTCTATTGTATTTTTGCATTGAATTTTTGGAAAATTTAAAGTTACATTTCACTATCTACAACCTGGAACTAAAAGATATATCTGAGAGCTTACAAATCATTAAAATAAGTTCTAAAAGACCTTATCAGGACCCATTCACCCTTACTGGTGAATAAGTCCATGTTCAAGTCTGGCATGAAGCTTATGGCAAATAAAAAGACATTAAAATTCAATTTGAAATCCACATAAACATCCCAAAAACACCTAACTAGGACACATTCGCCCTTATTGGTGAATGTGTCTCTGTTAGCTACAGATCTACAATTTCTAGACATTAAAATCTTAGTTTCTATCTTCTATTTGGTGCATTCATCTTGTTGTTTCAGTTTCCTGATCTTTCGTTTCATCAATTTATTTGCATTTAGCTTAAATTGTTTCATTTTAGTGCATTGTAAAAATTCAAAATTACATCAAAAAATTTCATTTTTAGCTTATAGCATTGTTTAATCAGTAATTTACATTGCTTAGAATCTAAAAATTGCATTTCATTTTAGGATATTACATTGCCATTCTAGGGTTTGCACACTAGGTTTGGAAAAATTGCATGATCTTTACAACCTGGTGTTCTATTCACAATGCTATTATAAGATGTAATTTGAGGCCCATGTCATCCGAAGATCTCTCACTTGTCATGGATCTTGGGTGCTCTAACTCTCTTTCTGATAGTGTTGAGAATCAACCCTCCATGGTTCATAGTTTGCATACCTCATTTCCCATGACTTCTCTTCCCACAACCAATGTCCTTAACATTCCCAACACCATCCCTACCATTACCACTTCCACTCAAGCTTTGGGGTCTACTCAAAGTCAAGGTGGAATTCCAATTCCATCATCCACAATAACAATGTCCATCCCTACATACACTAGCACAAAACCTACAACAACATTATAACCTACAACAAAACTCCAACCCACAACAACCTTCCAACCTACAAAAAACTTTCAACCCACAACTACCATTCAACCAACCACAACAGTCATACCTACTAGCACCATATACACTTCCATGGGTATTCCCATAGGAAATGCTTCAAACACAATAATACCTCAACAATCCACTTTCAATAACGTAGAATTCACTAGACCTCCGCATACATACACTACACCACCTTATAACCAAAATGACTTGTCTCATTAATTCACTTTTCCAATCCATGTCATCCCTTCAACAACTAGTGGCAACATTACAACAGAATGATAGTTGTCAACCTTTGCAATATATCAAGTCCACCCCATTTTCCCTTGACATATTAAGAGCGCAAATGCCACAAGGTATAGAGGTCCCTCACTTTGAGAAATATAGTGGGAAAGGAGATCTTGTAAGCCATGTTTCTTCCTTCATAGCCTTGTGTAGAGATTTCATCTTTGAGGATAAACTACTGGCTAAGTTATTCCCTAGATCCTTGAAAGATACTACCTTACAATGGTTTTCATCTTTACTAAACAATTCAATTGGTTCATTCAATGAACTCATTGATGCCTTTTACAACCACTTCCATATTCACATGGGTCCCAAGATGACACTTGCGGATCTAACGACATGCAAGCAAAAGGAGGATGAGAAAGTGACCGATTTCATAGGAAAATATCAAACACTTTATTCACAAGTAAACATTAAGATTCTTGATGTTGACCTTCAAAGAATGTTCATTTCCAAATTGCAAGATAAACTCCAAAATAATTTTGAAATGTTAAGGTTTCCATCCTTCACACAACTATGTACAACCCTTCGTGACCATTAAAACTAGACTAGTGGTCATGATGTGAAAAATCACCCTAGTCATCCTGAAAGGACTGAATCCAACAACTATCAATCATTCAAGAAACAAAATAATATCTTTTTACAATTAAATCCTCCTCAAACAAGTCAACAAAACAATAATCAAGTGGATTCTATAAAAATGACAACTCCTTTTGAGGATAGGGAGAGAGAGTTCACTCCTTTACCCAACACCCTTCATAATATCATGTTGTAGCTCATTGACAAGAACATGCTTTCCTTACCTCTTATTAGAGAACATGACCCTACTATACCATTTCCTAAAGGATTTCAAAAAAAATCTTATTGTCATTACCATAAAAAAATGGACATAGTATAGAATACTATAAGCATCTTAAACATATTGTGCAAGACCTTATTGATTCTAATCATTTACTAATCAGAGGTGTGGATGATCAAGGAAATAAGTCTATAGCTCCTTCTAATCAAAATTTTCAAATCTTTTCAAGTCCCATGCTTAAACACAATATTTCATTTGTCAAAGCTAGTGAAACGAAGACTGATGTGATGAATGTTGACACAAATGATGGCAATACAAAAAACATTGAACAACATCCCATGGAAAATGTGATAGCATTTATTGAAGCTAGACATCGTAAGGGCTGGACTAGATACCCTCTTGAAATTTCTTTCTCACAAAATGACATGTACCTAAACATGCATCTGATGGTCTTCTTTACATAGCTAGCTAAATCAATAATAAGCCCACTAATGGGATATTGATTGATCTTGTTTGTGGAGAGAATGTTATCATAGAAGAATTCTTATTTGTGCATGAGCTATATCAAGATAATATGACAATCTAAAAGAATGGATCAAGACACATAATGGATTTTCTTGCCCTATGATAGGATCGATAGATCTCCCTTTAAAAGTTGGACTGAAAACATTAACAGTCTCATTCTCCATCATTCCACAATCGGACCAATTTCTTGTGAAGCTAGGCCATCCATGGATTTTCTCCATGAATTTTGTCCCTTCGATTGTGCATAAATTTCTAAAGTTCCCATTTGGCAATGATATCTTCATTGTGCATCATAGCGGATTCCATCTTGCCTCAACAAAATGGAATTTTTCACTAGGTTACTTTTGGCTCAAGCCTATGGAAACTATCAAGCCTCGTGAAGATTTCTTTTTCTTATCATATCAAAAATTCAAGGAAAAGAAAATAGTGGAACTATCCCTTTGCAACATGCCTCAACCTACAACCAAATCAACCATCCTTGATGAGACAATGATTGAACCAAAAATAATTCTGAACATACAAGAACAACCTATAGAACAACCTCCTACAATTTCATACAGGAGATCACGAGATGACACAAACAATCCTGTTGTCCCTCCTAGAGTTAAAAAAGTTTGCAAAGTCAAAGAGAAAGTGATTGAGAAACCTATTGTTGTTCCCTCTAGTCTTCCCACAGAAGAGAAGGAACCTTTGATTCACAAACCCACTCTTAAGACAAAAAAACAAATTGACAATAAACTGAAAAAGAAATCGAAGTGGTAGGGAGCATAGATGTAGACATTGTGCTATTGCTCGTAGACTGAAAACTCAAGAAAACAACAACATAGAAAATCAAAATCCATACCTACCTAAAGCAATGCATGATGAATCTCAACCCTTGCCTCAACATAAACAAGAACAATGTATGGAAATTGTTATTTGACCTCTTGCTATGATTGACTTAGATGATGACATTGATATTGCAAAGATTGATGAACAAGTGCATGAAGAGTTGAATACATTGTTTTCTTCTTCCATTAGATTAAATGAAAAATATATTAAAAAGAATGTTAAACTTAGTGTGTGTCCTAGTTCGACACTTGACATTGTCCCTTTGGGTAGTTGCTCGCCTTCTGTTTATATCGACCGAGATTGGGAAGCAGATGACCTACTTTAGGTTCACTTGCCTGTGCCTTACTAGTCTTTTTCTTTTTTATTTTTCTTTTTATGTGATTGCATGTGTGTAATGTGATCCCTAGTGACGTTTTGTTTAATCTATCCTCCCTATTTTATGCATTCTTCTATATGTACCTTCACTCTTCTCTATGTCATTATCATTTTTCATTTTGTCTTGTATTTTCCATTTGGGGATGAATCAAGGCATCGAGACATTTATGTCTCTTCCATGTTGACCCAAAAGTTTTTTCTTTATATTTTTCATTTCTCTTGTGTATTCCTTTTGGGGATGACACAAGGCATCGAGATATTTATGTCTCTTCCATGTTAACCCAAAATATTTTTCTTATCTTTTTCATTTTTCTTATGTTTTCCTTTTGGGGATGACACAAGGCATCAAGACATTCATGTTTCTTCCATGTTGACCTGAAAGGTTTTTCTTTTTTTTCGTTCTCTTTGTGTCATTCTTCTAGTTCTATGTGTATTTGGGGAATGATGGTAGTTCCATGCTCTATGACAACATTGTAGCACAGACATACTAACCCCAAATCCATAGATCCCTTATGTGTTTGTGGGGGAAACCCTTTCTTCCTAACTAACTGCAAACTAATTACTAACTACAAACAAATTACTAACTAACAATTGCTCCTATGGTAATGTCTACAACCCTTTCTTCCTAACTAATTGCAAACAAATTACTAACCCTTTCTTCCTATTTCATGATCCATACACAATATGCTTAGGGTCTATTATTTTGGTTGTCTATGTGTATCTTTGGCATTGTAGCCATTACCATGGGAGCAATTGTATTTATCTATGTGTAGGGTTTAGGGTTGTATGAAAGCATTAACCTATTGGAGATAAAATTACTTTGGTGGTTGTCTAGTATTATTCTAGCAGGTCTTTTACAATTTCTCTATTTGTGGTGATGTAGCTCAAATTTTCAATGAAGCTTGTGGGGTTATACTGATTTTTACATGGGTGCTTTGCATAGATGATTAATGTATTGTCAATTTCTTCTTTGTTTTATGTTTCTATCTTTTGCGTTATACCCATTTTCAAGACTTGAAGGAGATTATCGGTCTTTGGGGGTGGAGAGACTGTAGTTTAATCTTGTTTCTTTTGTCAAAAAATATGGATAGGGCTACTAATTTTTTGCTGTTGAGTGCTATTCTAATACCTCTTTTACAATTTCTCAATTTCTCTATAATATTTAGTGAAGTGTAGGGTTGTACTCATTTTGCAGATATTGCTGCTATGTATTGGGTTTAGGAGCTATATTTAATGTGGCTTCAGGGAAATTGCAATTAAATCATCTTCCTATTGTCAAAAAGATATGGTTGGGTTGAGTGATTTTTGTGGCCCTTGTTTAGTCATACGTATGTAGACACATATATATACTTTGTGCATCTTTGCTGCCATACACATGCTTTGGTTTTCATTTTCAATGAAGCTTGTGGTGTTATACTATGTTATACATGGGTGTTTTGCATAAATGATTAATTTATCATTAATGTCTTCTTGCTATATGTTTCTTTGGCTTTATACCTGTTATTATAGGAGCAATTGTAGTTAAATCTACTTTCTATCATTATTGGTCTACTATTTTGATTATCTATGTATATCTTTGGCATTGCAGCTATTACCATAGGAGGAATTGTTGCTATCTGTTTGTAGGGTTTAGGGTTGTATGAAACCATTGACATATTGGAGATAAAATTGCATTGGTGGGTGTTTACTGTTAGCCTAATAGCTCTTTTTACAATTTCTCTATTTCTATATGATATTTAGTGTTAGGTGATGTAGCTCAAATTTTCAATGGAGGTTGTGGCCTTATATTGATGCTTGCATGGGTGTTTTGCATACATGATTAATTCATTGTTAATGTGTACTTCTAATATGTTTCTATCTTTGGCATGTGATTTTTGAGACTTGAAAGAGACTACTACTCTTTGCGGGTGGAGAAATTGCAGTTAAATGTTCTTCCTTTCATGGGAAAAATATGGTTAGGGCTAGTAATATTTGGCTATTCAGTATTATGCTATTAGCTCTTTTACAATTTATGCATTTCTTCCTATTGTTAAAGAGGTATGGTTGGGCTGAGTTATTTTTGTGGCCCTTGTTTATTGTTTGTAGTTATGGCTATGCAACTTTGGATTTTTGTAGTTAAATCTTGTTTCTCTCATGGTTGGTTTACTTTTTTGATTATTTGTGTATATCTTTGGCATTGGGAGCTCTATTTACTGTGGGTTGAGGGAAATTGCAGTTAAATCTTTTTCCTTCCATGAAAAAAGTATGGTTGGGGTGAGTAATTTTTTTGGCCCTTGTTTATTGTTTGTAGTTATTGCAATGCATTTTTGGCTTGATACCTGTTGCTATAGGGGCAACTATAGTTAAATCTTAATTTTATCAAAAAAATTGAGTTGCATTGCCTCACACTAAATATTATAGAGAAATAGAGAAATTATAAAAGAGGTATTAGAATAACACTAATGTAGATTGGAGTCTCGATTAAGTGTGTGTGTATATATATATATATGTATGTATGTTTATATATATATATATATGTATGTATGTATGTATGTATGTATATATAAGAAGGCTCTTTTGATAATGTGATTTAATCAATATACTTTCTTCAAAAATTCGTCCATCAAAAAATATGGTTGGGGTTGGTTATTTGCACATTGTTAGTCTATTGTTTTGGTTTGTAGTTATCGATGTGCATTTTTGGTTTGGTTTGTAGTTATTGTACTACTTCATGTATGGAGTTGGTGTTGTGTCAGCTTTGTTCTATGTTGAAGGTTTTGAGGGTTGGGTGGCTTTCAAACATAATTTTGAAGACCCAACTGTTATTGTTATTGTTGCTTTCTTTGGTTCTCCTTACTGCAATCCCTTCATTCTCTCTGAATACTAGGTCTTCTATTGATGTGAAGACCTCTCCTTTCGAGGTGGAGTCCTCTCCCTCTCAGGTTGAGGTGTATTTTGTGGTCAAAGGTCTCTTCCTGCTTTTCCCATTGAGGGGGTTCCAATTTCTATTAAGGTGGAATGGTGGTTTGTAGGAGCTTGCTGTGACTGTGGTGGTTTGGATGAGCTAGGTTTTGTCTCCTATAGAGGTGGAGAGAGCAACTAGTTTTTATGGAACATGTTTGGAGCCTCGTGTTCTTGTGATGACCTCTCCTATAGAGGGGGAGAGGA
This sequence comes from Sequoia sempervirens, assembly GCA_007258455.2. Lineage (NCBI taxonomy): Eukaryota > Viridiplantae > Streptophyta > Pinopsida > Cupressales > Cupressaceae > Sequoia > Sequoia sempervirens. Next base: position 128,771,039 of record VDFB02373365.1, on the reverse strand, counting down.
TATGTTAATGGGAAATGTTTTGTATACTTTTGGGGCTCTACTTCTATAAAATTATGACTTAGTTGTTTCTGCCAATGGTTTGGAGAGACTAATCTACTTGAGTGATTGGTTTACTATGGCCTGCTTGTTGCAAGCTTCTCTCTCAGGTTTAAGGTCCCTGCCAAAACCTAGTTGTCTTGGGTTGTTGGTCCCATAAAAACCAATGGGTTATAAATCCATGTAATATCTAGGTTTTGGGTTTGGCTATTGGTTTGTCTCTATTTTGCTGCGGGGCTTTATTGACTTCTCTTCAGGAAGCTTGATCATCCTTGTCTGGGTTTTGGGTCCCTTCAAAACCTGATGGTTTCGGGTCCATTCAAAACCTGTTGTAAATGGTTTTGGGTCCATTCAAAACCTATTTTCCTCTTAATCAAAACACTAATGTAGCTTGGAGTCTTGATTAAGTGTGTGTGTATATATATATATAAGAAGGTTCTTTTGACAATATGATTTAATCAATATACTTTCTCACACATTTTGCAGCAGATCAATGTTAAAACTATTGAGTCTGCTATCGAAAGGAACAATTAGCAGAGGCCGGGTCACATGAATAATAAATTAATCATTTATGAAAAATACCCATGTAGACATACACACATATATATATATATACATGTAAACATATAGACATATATATACATGTATATATATATGTATATACGTGTATATATATATATATATATGTATATATACGTGTATATATATATATGTATATATAAATGTCTACATATGCATACATATATACGTGTAAAGATATACACATATATATACATGTATACATATGCATATATATACATGTAAACATACATATATATATATATATACAGGTAGACATAGATATATATATATATATACACATGTACAATAAATTAATCATTGACACAAAATTACCATGTAAAACCACTTACAGATTCTATGGAACAGCAGCCTTAACTCCCCCCAAGATGTTATAGGATGGAGCAGAATGCGACGATTTTAACAATGGTCTACTACCAAACCAACACCGCACTTGCTATTTGCACAATGCATCTTAATCAATATAAAACCCTACAACCTGCTATCAACAAGAACAATAAGCACCAAATGGAAGGCATGAACAATAAATAATGTGCTATCAAACCAACACCACAATGGTTCTCTCGACAATGCAACTTAATTAATATACTTTCTCGCACATTTCACAATGCATCAATGTTAACCCCCTTCAACCTGGTATCAAAAGCAACAATAAATAGAGAACCAAAGACATGAATAATAAATTAATCATTTATGCAAAATACCCATGTAAACATAGATATATATATATATACATGTAAACATATGGACATATATATACATATGTATATATGTAGATATAAATGTGTATATGCATGTCTACGTATGCCTACATATATACATGTAAACATATACACAGATATATACATGTATACATATACACATATATATACACACACACACATGTGTGTGTGTATATACATATACTTTCTCACAGGTTTTGTAGCACACCAGTGTTAAAACCCTCCAACCTACTATTAGAAGGAACAATAAGAAGAGCTTGAAAGGCATTAACAATAAATTACTCATTTATGCAAAATTACCCATGTAAAACATGCACATATATATATACATGTAAACATATGGACATATATATACATGTATACATATATATGTATATATACATGTACAGATATCCATGCATATATACATGTAAACATATACATACATATACATAAACAACTATATATAGATGAAATTAGTTTGCCCGGTGTTACATACTAAATGTCTTTTTGATAGATCTTTTATACTTTTGGTATTTTCCTATAATATTGAGTACCAAATAATGCTACTTGGATTTTGAATTGGCAAGTGAATTGTTATATAGATTGGTCTAGGTACAATATAATTTTATCTCTCTCCTACCTTTATATTTATTAGTGCTGGAAGCATATCTATATTTATTTATTTGTTAAACAAGTGCAATGAAGGAAAATGCACATCATCACAACACATGGATAGAATGATTAAGGAAAATATATTTTGAAGTCTTTGAAAAGATCAATGCATGTCTACTTCCACCTCTATATATATGTATGTATGGATAAATATATGTATGTATGTTTTACTAATAGTTTTGTAACAATTTCCCCATTTTTTCTATAACACCCAATGGCAGATAATGCAACTATTGTTATACAATTCCTCTATTTGTTAGTAGACTATAAAGAAGGTGGGAAGATCAAAGTAAAATGAAAACCATGGCAGCTCAATGAGTGTGCAAATATATATAGGCAAAGGGAAGAATAAATTACATGGCCATTCACAATCTAGAGTGTCCTCTTTGCAAGGATTTGAAGTGAAATCAATTAGAGGGATTTGAAGGGGCTAATTGTACAAAATGTGTATAGCACCAAAGATGCATAGAGTGTAGATATGTGTCTACATATGTGTATATGTATATGTGTATGTATGTATGTATGTATGTATGTATGTATATATATATATATATGTATATGTGTACATATGTGTATATATATATGTTTATGCCTATGTATATATATGTGTGTGTGTATGTGTATATGTATGTATGCATGTGTATATATATATGTATATATATATTACATGGTTTGGTGGTTGTGGAGGTGGTGACCTTGATACACAGCTGGTGAATGGTAAGTGTTTGCTTCTACAGGGGTTAATGCATTCTATTGTTGTTGTAGTGTGGAAAAGCGTACTTTGATTAAGTTGCATTGTTCAAACAACCATTGTAGTGTTATATATATATATTATATATGTATTCTTTCTTTCTCATCTGTTTCAACTCCTGCAATAAGAAACTCTTGATTATGGTGGCTTGTGCCTTCTATTATCCATTTGAATTTTTTTTGTGAGGATGATATATTGACTAGGTTGCATTGTTGAAAGCGGCATTGTCATGTTGGTTTCGTAGCAAAGCACTACCTGAGATGTGTGGTCCTTGCTAGTTCAATAGAAGATTATAGCCACAATGGCTCTTTTGACAATGCAACTTAATCAATGTACTTCCTTGCACATTATGCAAAAAAAGCGAGCTGCATAGGGTGGAATTAAATATTATAGAGCGATAGAGAAATTGTGGAACAACTATTGTACAACAAATCCTATTCACAGTTTGGCTAACAAAAAATCACATTGGAGACTTCAAACAGATAAGAAACCCTCTATATATCCATATATATACAATCCCTCCTATTTTAATTTATGTGGTTCTTTATTGTTTCCCTAATAATCCTATTAGAATTTGTGTTTTTCTCTATAATATGTATATATGTATATATACGTGTATATGTATGAATGTACATATATATATGTTTGTGTATATATATATATGTGTGTGTGTGTGTATGGGAAAGTATACTGCAAAATGTGTGAGAAAATATATTGGTTGGGTTGGTTTGTTGAAATAGCCATTGTGGTGTTGGTTTGATAGCACACTATTGTAAAATTCTTCAAATATAGAAGAGTTTCCCACAATTGATAGTGACAATGTGGAGCTTGTCTCCTCAACAAAAGATATTCGTAAATGTTTCTCATTGGTGAATAAGTATTGCACAAAACATTATGGAACTAGAATTTACAAGGCAAATCTTACATATATTGGTTGTCCTCTATTAACATGTTTCATGATATTATTTTGCCCTCATATGTTTAACTATCAATAACTTTCATTATATTGTTTTCCACTAATCTATTTGAAGCTAACTATAGTAGAGTATTCTATTGTTCTTGTAACAAGGATTGTTTTGTAATCTCTAAAATTTTGTAATCTTTAATGTGCTTAATTTGTTTGGATGGAAAATATTATCATTTAGAAATATTCTTGTATATATAGATAAATAGATACATGTGTGCATATGGATATATATATCTTCTTATTTTTGTTTTCCAAAATGTCTAAATAGAGGAAAAATTGAACCCATATATGTATTTAAGGATTTCCATTCTTATTGTTCTATATTCCATTGTTTCTATTAAGAAAGATGAAGCAACAAGTAGCAATATATACAAATGGTTGCATATAGGTGTTTATACAAATATAGAAAGAAGATTGTATGCATTCTAAGTTGTCCACCAGTTGGTATTAAATGTTGGAATACATTAATCTTTGATTTTTCACTATGGTATAGAGTTGTCAATGAGTCAACTACAGTTGGAAGATTCTTTGCCTTTAAAGGATTCTAGAACTATGTTTGCAGAGTTGGGGTCCCTGGATGGGTCTTCAGAGCCCCCAAAAATTGATTTGGTGTCAACTTGTACACTTGATGCTACGGAGTCCAGCTCTGAGGATGTCATCCACCTTCCTATAGACTCTGATTCTGTAAGTTTTCCTTGCTTTTTCATTGTGCTTGCTGCAAACTTTCTCTTATTGTTTCCTACCTTTCTTGTTGTTGCTGCTTGATTGGAATTTAGGTGTATACATATATAGCTGGCCCTAGTAGAGGATATAGATATGAAAGTAGACATGCATTGATCTTTTAGAACACATAACAATGTATCTCTTTCCAACCTTCTTTTTTCTTGGTCATTTTATCCATTTGGTGTGATGATGTGCATTTTGCTTGATTACACTTGTGTTTGTAGGATGCAAAGAAACATCCAACTTTTACTCCATTTGCAATTCATTCCATCAATGACGGCAATGTTTCATCTCTGGTCCTTCAACTTTTGTCCTTCAAAATATTTGGCAATGATGAAGGGCAGGTTGAGCAATATAAGGTTGTCTTGTCTGATGGCCACCATTTGCAAATAGGAACTCTCCCTTCCAAATGCAATGATACGTTGTTAACAGGTGCCTTGAAAATAGGGTCCCTTGTATGTTTAAAAGACTATGTCTGTAGGAATATCCAAGATTCAAGGTGGGCTGCATTGTTTGTTGTATATGTTAAAAAATTCTCTCTTTCATTTCTACCTCATATAATTTGTCCAATGCATTGTTTTGCTTCTTTTCCAGGGCCTTAATCATATCCAACTTAGTTGTAATTATTCCTGATTGTCAAATTATTAGGACCCCTAGGTATTTGTTCAAGCAGCAAGAAGAGAAAATGTTGGCGCTTGACTCACCTTCTCCTTCTAAATGGGCCCCTAAATTTGGTTTTTAGGTGTCCCCTAAAAAAAAAAACCCTCCAAAGGTCAGCCCTATTAAAACTTTGAACATTTATCAAAAATTTTGGACAGTGAAAGGGCGTGTAACACATATTAAGGAGATGCATCATTTCAGAAACAAAGAGGTGAAGGGAAACTGTTTAGTTTTGACATTATAGATGTGGAGGGGACAAAAATACATATTACTTGTTTTGATGATATTGCTGAATTGCATTATGGTTGAATTGAGGTGGGGTTTATGTATTTGATATCGAGGGGATTGGTTAAGGAAGCCAATAAAAGATTCAATAAATTAAATAGTAATCTTGAGATGGTTTTGGATAAAAAATCAGCAATAAAATGATGTGAAGATGATATTCCTGTCCCAAAGAAAAAATTGCTTTTGTGTCGATTTGTGAAATAAGCAACTATAGTGATAACAACTTCATTGATATTATTGGAATTGTAGTGCATGTTTGGTACATTTCAACTATTCATAGGAGAAATGGAATTGAAAAATCTGATGAACCATTAAAATATATGATGTCTCTACTTCTTTCATTGATGTTAATTTGTGGGGCCCAAGTAAAGAAAAAGGTGATACCTTGAGCAATGTACCTTTCTAGTGAAATAGTCATTGTTTATGTCTATAGTGGCCATGTAGGCTACTTTAATGGAAAATTTATCAACACATCAATAGGAATAGTCCTTGAGATTAACCCTTCTACTCCTGAAGTAAACACTCTTAGATCCAAGGGGCCAATTAAAGTAGACCAAGTAGCTTCAACTTCTTTCTGCACCTCAGAGGTTGCATCCTTCAAATGATAGAGTTACTATTGCATTTATCTTAAAACAACTCCATTTGGGAGAAATCTCTTGAAGCCATTTTTAAAGCAACCATTCAAATTGCAAAAACTAAGTCTTTTTGTTACCCTACTTGCCCCTTGTTGGTTAATGGTAAAGAATGCAAAAGGAAATGCACACATCCTATGCTGATGTTTGGTTTTGTGATCATTTCTAGATGGAAATTGAGGAATGCAACTATCACTATCTTCTGCAGTTAAAGCTGCAAGACCATTTAGGTAGCCTTTGGTGTGTTGCTTTTGATGAAGCTGCCACTAGTTTTTTGCAAATCCTAGCAAAAGACCTCTACGCATTGCAGAACAGCTCTAACTCTACAACAGATCCTGTTATTGTTATTAAAGGCCTTTTTTGTAAAGCATATATCTTTGGGTGAAGCCACAATAGTGGTTTACAATTGAAGTGAGGAAGGAAAACTCACAAAAAATGAATGCATGGAAAAAAACTTTATTTTAGGGGTTCGTACGAACCTACTGGTTCGACCGAACCCATTAGGGGTTCGCTAGAACTTGGGTTCGGGTGAACCCTTTCAATACTTTCTCGCCAAAAAAGCCAAAAAAACCCCTTATAAAAGGGGGGTTCGAATGAACCCTGGTTCGAGTGAACCCCTAAGGGTTTGCTCGAACCCCCCTAATTCCTCATCCCCCCCATTGAGACACAAAAAACCTGAATTTTGGCAATTTGAGCTCGAGTTGAGGATGAAAATGGAGGAATCTTCACAAACCCAACTGGAATCAATTAGTCCTTAGAACGAGCTATCCAACGAATATAATTTTAATATGTTTTGGTTTTATTATGTATTTGTTTTTTTAGTTTTACTAAGCATAGGTTTTTCATCAAAATGAAAGTCTTTGTTCTACACATGTGGAAAAATAGCATATTATCAAAAAAAAAAAGAAAATATGAGTGCACCAATATTGAAGTCCTTGATCCAACAAAAAAAAAATTGAATTTCAATATATATAAAAAAGTTACATTATCTGGTATGCTATGTCGAATTGTAATTGGTTTGACTTCAAACTTGATTAAAGAAAAATATTGAATAAAAAACTATCTAACCAGGGAAAGCGCTAGATATCAGAGTTACTAATCTAAATTCAAAAGAATTAGAATTTATCCTTCATGGAAAAAAAATTATGCTATAATGCAGGTATCACTTTTTAAAAATGCTATTTTTGAAAAAAATCATTTTTCGTGGGAGATGGAAAATAAGTGCAATCGATTCCAAAAAATTTTGAAAAAAAATATTTTAGAATCTACAGACAAAATATGACGAGACTCTAGTTTGCATCATCTTCAAATTCTTCATGGTTTAGCCACTATAGGTGCTCGAATGTGAAGATTTAGTTTTAAAAAATAATTTCAGTGTCCAGTTTGGCCAAAAATTGTAAACCACTATTGTGGGATCACCCCTTTACTACTTTGATTAGAATAGAAACGTATAATTTAGAGGAATGGCTGAAAACAATTGTCAAAGAAATGAGAGTTGATTTCGAAGCAAAGTGTAAACTATTGCTTGCAGACATAATGAAGATATCTACTCCTACTCTAGAAAAAGACTCCACTAGCGAGCCTACGCTCTGACTACTCTTTTGCACTTCTGATCATTTCTCATAGCCTTGACTTTTAAATGCTGACTATGCAATGCTAAGACTTCTATTTAAGAAATATGGACATAATTTATACCTGTGTTTGCATCTACATATTTGCACGTTTATTGACTTGCCATCTTTTTTATTATAGCATGGTGCATCAATTTTGTTGTCATTCTTGCTTTTGAATATTTCAAATCAATTGGATGGTTATATGATATGTTTACACAAATTACAATTTGAAAGACAACTAAACAATTTATTTCCACATATATTTCAAATATTTTCTATACAAGGAATACTTCACAGTATATTTTAATATTTATTAAATATTTTGTATATGGCTAATCATTGAGAATAAATTTCTTTATGTCACATTTAAAATTTGCATGAATCTTATAAGTTTTTTCATTATGCTAAAATTAGGAGTCATAAATTATTTATTCCATCAGTTTAATGACATTGTATTTGATTTAAAGTTTCTTTCAATGGTAATCACTCTTGGTTCTTGGTTTCCATTCACATAAAAAATTAATGAAAAATAAAATTTAAATGTGCTTCCAAGTCTAATGAATATCAAAATTAGGCTAGAGATAAACTTATCTCGTACCGAGACCAATCTATATAACAGTTCGCTTCTCAATTGAATATTCAAGCTATTATAAAGACATTTGAAAAACCTATTAAAAAGACATTTACTATATAACAGCTGCCTTCACAAT
>VDFB02373365.1:128752707-128757707 GCA_007258455.2 Sequoia sempervirens | reverse complement strand
CTGCCTTTCTTGCTCAGGGATTTGGCTAGAGCCCATGAGGCTTCATTATGCCAATATAGTAGGGAGGACAATGAACGTGGGTTTACTGCTTTTGAATTTTATCATGATATATTTGTTGCTCCTTATATACATGGACACACAGATTCTCACATCCACTTATCCACCAAAAATATACTCTATTTTATCCATCATTTTTGTCATTATTTCCATAGCTATCTTTCCAACTTCCTCAATAGATTACTTATACACAATTGTTAGCCAGTATCCCATGTATTCAAAATCTTCTATTTTTTCTTTTTCTATTTACAACAAATAACGCTAACCTATTTTATTCTATATTTATATTTTCCCCTTTTTAATGTTGCATGGATACAGTAGACATTCAAGCAAATTAGCCTATTGTAAATTGTGTATGTCAAGTTACTTGTGATTCTTAAGTGCTCTTCCAATAGTTGTTTTAGAATTTCTTTGTTTTTCTTTTTGTGTGATATATGATAAGAGTCCTTGAAATTTTCCATGGAGCTTACTTGCCTTTTTGCTGAGGGGTTTGGCTAGAGCCCATGAGGCTTCATGATACCAATATGGTAGGGAGGACAACGAGCATGGGTTTAGTGCTTTTGGATTCTATCATCGTATATTTCTTGCTGCTTATATACATATACACACAAATTCTCACACGCACTTGCCCATCAAAACAACATACTCTATTCTATTCATTGTATTTGTCATTGTTTCCACAACTCTTTTTTCAACATTTTTAGTACATTACTTATACACAATTGTTTGGTAGTATCCCATGTATTCAAAATCTCCTATTTTATCTCTTTTTTATTTACAAAAAACAATGCTAACCTGTTTTATTCTATGTCTATATTTTTTCCTTTATAATGTTGCACATAAGCAATAGGCATACAAGGGAATTACTATATTATAAATTTTCTATCTCATATTCTTTCCTACTCCAAAAAGTTGATCCAATGCTACTCACTCTTGTTGAACACCACCAACATGACATGTAAGTACAAAACTTTCCTATTATCAATAAATAGATTTCATTAACCAACTATAAATATTATTAATTATTTCGCTTGCTTTTTTTTGCAATGAAATGTGATTCTGCCAAGAATATAGCGTTCCATGTAGGCAATTAAGTGTACTCAATGACATGCTATGTAATTCAAAAACATGAAACTATTCTTTGCTAATGACCATCTTCCTTTTGTAGTTGGAAATCTACATAATTATAATCATTAGATATGTTGTTCATTGGATACATATTTGCGTAGCACATATTCCATTTAAAATGGTGGAGATGAAGAACCAAAAGCAGTGATTTTTCCCTGCAAGGTATGCAGGCAAGTGTTATAGAATCCATGGCATTTTCCATGTCCTTAAAATTCATGACGTTCGTCATGAAATTATAAGTTATGGTATTTTCCATGGGTTTTATAACATTTCTAACTACATACCCTGCAGGCCAAAAGTTCTATGGTGTCTACATGTCAGCTTTTCAACGTGGCAATTATTTCAATTCAATGTTATGTATACATTTGCTTCAGCACGGGTGCTCCACAAAAAAAGTTCGCCACTCCCAACTATATAATGCTAGCATGTCAATAAATAGATTAAATTGACCGACCATAAATACCATTAATTATTTTTACTTTGCCATTGTCTTTGATGGTTTTGCACATATACTTAGTTAATTTTAATGCTTCCTTTTTTATTCCAATGGGTTGAGTACAACATCTTTTTGGAAGGCAAATAAATCATTGTTTCCCCACAAAATAAGGCATACCTTTTAATTCAATAAAACCGCATGGATAATAATGCTTTTACTTACAAAATTATCGAGTCATGAAAGCAATAAATCATCCAGGACCACACAAGCAATTTTTTTTATTCATTTCTAGTACTTATGGGAATCACTAATAACTTTTTATTTGATTCAAATTGCTACAAATGTTTGTCTACAAAATCCTTCTTTCATCATAGTGTTGTGTACATTGATTTTCTTTTCTGTGATACATGATAAAATACCATGTCAAATTTGCCATGGCTTACTCAAGCATCTCCACAATGACTATGGAGTTTATTGGCTTCATGGTTTCCTCATCGTGCCCCGCTCAATAGACAAAAAATGACCAGTAGGTGTTTGCTCATATGCCAGTTGATCATATTCATTGTTCTAATATAACAATATCAACTATTTTGGCTTCCTTGTGAAATGAAAAAGGGTTTTTAAAGGAGATTCTCAACTTTCCATTATTATTCATTTTCTATTCGATTTATGACTAAAGTCCCAATTGATAGGTCGATTGAAAACATCTATAGCTTTCAAACTTATCACATTTTTGAATTTGAAACATGTGTCACATTCTATGCTTCTACATGCTATAGGATAATAAAATAAAATTGAATTTCATGAAGTTTTGACCAAGTGAAGGTGGTTAGACATATGCATTTTATATTTTTAAAGTTGTAAATAAAAAAAATCATAATTAATTATTTACTTAGAAAAAAATTACAAAAAATATTCATCATCACATTGAGAAATGAGTCCTCTACTCATATGTAAAATCTTATAAAAAATAATTATTATTTTATTGTGGTTAGGGTGGTCGGCAAACACCTACTTATTTTTTCCTTGAAATTTAAGTACTACTGCATTGAAATTTCAAATTTTCACCAAATAGATTTTTTTAAAATAAACCTAGTAGTTTAGAACTACATTCAAGTTTCTACATATTCTATTCTTACATATTTTTGAAATAATATAGATAACATATTCAAAATTTCTAATGGCCAAGCTGCCTGCCTAACTTTTGATTTTTTTTTCAATTTTCACCACTTAAGGGCCTCATTTCCATGATGATCCTACACATACCCGCACAAAATCATAGGTGTTTACCATATGTACGCTTTTGATCATATTTATTGTTCTAATATAACGATATCAACTATTTTGCTGCCTTGTAAAATGAGAAACTCTAGTGTTTATATTATTTAATCCACAACTTCAAGTTTTCCATGTATTAGTATTCATATCTACCTTACGATAATTAAATCATAATCAATCAATTGATTCATCAACTAGACAAAAATATCAAATATTGATGTGCATCTAGGCCTAACAACTATTATAGTATAATACATATAAAATTATATGATAGCTTAGATTTTTGACAAAAATGATTATTAGTAACAAAACTAATTATTTAAAAATTTAAATTCTATTTAATTTTCCACAACTAATTTATTAAGAATTTTTTTATTGAAAAATCATTCTCCTAAGATTATTTTCATAATCAATTTCAAACTAAGAAATATTTACATGTATAAATCCAAAGATCAATTTCCTGCTCTATGCAAATAGTTCTTAATCTCCTATGGACTGCATTATTTAAAGATAATTAAATAATAATCAATCAATGTAGAAAAGCATATCAAATATGAATTTCCTCTTTTATGCAAATGGTTCTTAGTCTTCGAATGCATTGCCTTATCTTAAGAAAATTAAATAATAATTAATCAATTAATTGATTAAGCTAGACAAAAATGTTAAATATACATGTGCATCTAGGCCTGCCAACTATTAAACTAAAATACACATAAAATTATATCATACTTTAAATTTTGGAGATAACTTATTATTACTACAGAGACTATTTATTTGAAAATTTAAATTGTATTTAATTTACCAAATGTAATTAAATAAAATCACTTTAAAAGAATTATTGTAATTAAAATTATTCATGATTAATTGCTTGAGATTCAAAAAATATTTTCCTTGTTCACCACCTGTTATTCCATATTGAATTATTAACATGCTTTCCTTTTTCTGATTTTCTCTAAGACTTGCAAATATTAACAACTTCCTTCCTTGCTTCCCACTCATTAGCGATTTGTGGTAGACCCCTATCGACTGATCATCAAATGCCTGTGCATTTGACTGCTAGTATAATATTATTTTGAATAGATATTTTATTTTATAACTACAAATATTACTATTAGATTTTAAAATTTTAAAATATTATTTAAAGGAGAATAAGAATGAATTTAACATTAAGAAAACAAAAATATATTAATATATTTTGATTATTTATATTTAAATTTTATTTAAGCAGATTTTTAAATGACTATTGTAAATTATATTAATTCTTTTAAAATATTTAATATATTTGACTAATATTTAGATTGATGATTAATACTATTTAATATATGAATTAATGGTCTAATCAATTTGGATATGTTTCATATTTTTTCTCAACATTTTGGACTCATTTTAATTGGGTTGTCTATTAAACAAAGACTAGTATACAAATAGAGCATTACAACATTAAAGTTTACAAATAATATGATCTTTACGTGTTTCCATTAACATACATTCCCATAGATTAGTTCTTATTGTCAAATTTATTCATTTATTATCTTAGGTCATTTTTGCAAGCATAGAATTGACTGAAGCTAGATATATAAGTGTGAAAATGATCCCTAAACTTTCAAAATTATAATTTAAAGTTAGAACCTTGTCAAATTCCTACTATTAATTATATATGTTGACTAAAGAGTGGGATTTGTTAATTTATGTGTTGAGGTGTTATGTTTGATAACAAACCCTCATTTTTATCTATCATATTACTTAACAATATTAGGTGTGTCAAGCCATAATCACACAACACTAAAATGTATACTTCTTTATTACAAATTATATAAATGAACATAAATTGTATATTATACAAGAATGGGTTATAAATCCATTTTCATTAACTACATTTCTCAACCACTTGACAAGTTCCAATTCACTAGTAAAAAGTATTGATTTAATGAACAAAACATGAATTTAATGCATATTAGAGCTATTACATTTTGGATCAAAAACTCTAAAAAAACCCCTTGATGCATGTGAGAATCAAACAAATGATTTGGAACATCTATAAATTTGACTAATGCTACTACTTTATGAACTTATAACTTGTTCTCTAGTTCTCTAGTACTAA